>LPNX011205971.1:0-12661 GCA_001517045.1 Pseudotsuga menziesii | reverse complement strand
CTACAAAGGTCATTAAAAAGTTAAATATCAAATGTATGCCACATCCTAATGCCTACAATGTTTCTTGGTTGTGGAAGGGACATATGGTTGGTTACACTCACGGGTTTTATGTGATGCAATTCATATGGATCGCTATCATTTCTTCTTGGGAAGGTCATGGTAGTTTTATCACGATGCATTAGATGATGGAAAAACTTGGAAGACTTTATCAATTTGTGAAGGAATGCAATGAATTTAGGGTGCTTCCTATGAAGAATGGAGGGGAAGGGTGCTTCATTTGTCTTATTTTCCATTGAGTCTACTTCATTTGTCTAGAAGTTAAAGAACCTGAACCGCCTGAGGAGCGAGCTCCAAGGAGGCCTAAACCTCCCGTTGAAGAAATTGAAAAGCCCGAGAAGCCACCTGAACCTCCCGTTAAAGAAAAATTAGAAGCCCCACCTGTTAAGAAATTGAAGAGCCCGAATAGCTGGCTCCAAGCACGCCTGAACCTCCTCTTGAATAAAAACTGGAAGCCCTGCCCGTTGAATAAATTGAACAGCCCGAGCAACCGAATCCAAGTAGCTGTGAACCTCCTGTTGAAGAAAAAGTGGAAGCCTCTCCCGTTGAAGAAATTGAAGAGCCCGAGCAGCGAACTCCAAGCAAAGTTCCAGCTGGGGCAGAGTTCCAGCCGGGGCAGAGTTCCAACAAGGGAAGGGTTCCAACAAAGGCAGGGTTCCTATGAGGTTCTTGTTCCTTCCAATAAAGTTCAAGCATTGTCTAACATACTTCCTATAGAGAGTTATTGAGCAAGTAGATATTTAGATATTTGGAATCTTCACAATTCTACGTTGGTAATGTTGAGTGGGAAAAGTTTCAGCAAGGGCAGAGTTCCAACTGGGGCACAATTCCAGCCAGGGCAAAGTTCCAGCCAGGGCATAGTTCCAACTGGAGAAGGGTTCCATCCGAGGGTAGAGTTCCAGCCAAGGGCAGAGTTCCAGTCGAAGCCGAGTTCCATCGAGGCAAAGTTCCAGTTGGGGAAAAGTTCCAGCCAGGGTAGATTCTAACCGAGGCAAAGTTCCAGCTGGGGCAGAGTTCCAGCCAGGGAAAAGTTCCAACAAGGGTAGAGTTCCAACAAGGGAAGGGCTCCTTTGAGGTTCTTGTTCCTTCCAATAAAGTTCAGGAATTGTCGAACGCACTTCCTATAGAGAGTTATTGAGCTAGCAGATATTTAGAGATTTGGAATCTTCACAATTCTATGTTGGTAATGTTGAATGGGAAAAATTTTAGTTGGGGCAGAGATCCAACTGGGCCACAGTTCCAGCTAGGGCAGAGTTCCAACCGGGGCAAAGTTCTAGCCGAGGGCACAGTTCGAGTAAAATGGTATGTGGAAAGGCTTAGAAGAGTTCCTCCAATTGATAATCCTAAAGTAAAGAATGGTTATTAAGATACAATTGGAACGATGTACAATGATGAGGAAGGGGTAAAACTTTGGATTGTATTTGTTTAGTTTGCAATTATTAGCAACACCTTTAACAAGCCCCATGCTCAAGCAAATCGCATAGATCTATCAAGAAAAACATACTTACCTCTATAAGAGAGGAGAAGTTATTTGTGGACAGTTCCTTACGTATTGAGCATACGAAGACACCCAAGTATTTGAAAGGTCCAACAACATGGTGGGTAATTGATCTAAAGGATGATGCACAAGTAGATGACGGACCTGATGAGATACAACTCAATTTGGTTGGTGTTCCATTTAGCATGATTGGAAATGCAAATAATTTTGATTTAGATAGCGACATTCCCATGGTTGAACCCAATGCCTTCGTGCAACAACTAGATGCAAAGCCTAGTTGGGTGTTACCTTGAGCAATGATGCTCATTTGTTGTTTGACATGTTCTATTTATTTATACCTTTAGTCTGTTTTTATTTTGAATCTTGATAGACTACTCTTTTTAACTTTTGAGTCCTAAGACATTTATAAATTTGAATCTTGATGTATTACACCAAGAGTTCACAGTTTTGAGTTTTCATTTCGCTATTCAATATGGTTGTATATCTAATTCATTTTATCAATTAGAGCTTGTGTATGACTGTATTTAGTTTTCTTTCACTTGATGTATGTTGTAAACTTGTATTAGTCTTTCGATTATAAAATTAAAAACTTCAATGACTTGTGTTTCAACTTCCAATTTTTATGTATTCTAATATAAATTTTGTAGCATTTCTGGCAGTGTCTTCTATGTTGTAGACCTCGATGTCCCCTTCGAATCATATAAAACTAGAATATCATATCATCCTCTAGTAATAACGCCATGTGCAATGGACTATAAGTAAAATACAGTGAACAATACATACAGGCTTATTTATCAAAGAAGTTTCGAAGGGTGGCTTGTTTTATGTTGCTTGGCTTAACTTGGCTTAAGAGGGAACAATACATATAGGCTTCATTTCTTCCCAAGTTTCTGTCTAGGTGTGTATGGACTACATGGGATAAAACAGGATGGAACTCTGCCTCGCTTGTTGGAACCATGCCCTTGTTGGAACTCTTCCTTGTTGGAACATCTGCCTTGGCTGGAACTCTGCCCCAGTTGGAACTCTGCCTCGGCTAGAACTCTACTCTGAGTAGAACTCTGCCCTGGTGGAACTTTGCCCCGACTGGAAACCTGCTCCTAAACTTGCATGTTCACATTGTTTAACTTGCCTTCTTTGCAAAGGCCATCTATAAGTACAGTGTATGCGAAAACATTAGGGCTAACAAGTGTTAAAGTTCGTGGAAATGCGAGACCCATTCTCAAGAAGGATGGTACCATATTCAGTTAACTAGGGTAGAGTAAGACCCTATAAGGTACCCTAGGGCCCCTATTTGTCTCATGGAATTCTTGGTATAGGACCAAGCAGGTTGATGCATGTAGGGTTACTGGTTTGGTGTGTCCATTCTCTAGAACTTTACCCCAGCAGGAACTCCTCCCCGACTGGAACTCTTCCTCAGCTGGAACTCTACCCCGACTGGAACTCTGCCTTGAGTGGAACTCTGCCTCGGCTGGATTTCTTTTTCTTGCAGAACCCATATACTAGGTATTATACACAAGAATATTAGGTGCTTGTTGCTTGCTCAGCATTTGTATGAAATGCTTGACCTCAACCTCAATGGTGGTATTTCTACCTTGGTTGGAACTTTGTGAAGACATCTATTTGATGGAATAATTAATGGAAATGCTTGAGTTTCTATTTTGTGGTGTTTTGATTCTTTGTTCATAGACCATGAACCATAGAAGCTTCATTTTGTGTCCATGATGCTTGTTTTCCTCCCTTATCATGGTAAAGGCCCTTAGACAAATATCTATTGTGCAAAACCTTCTAATGCTACCTATATCCCATTTAAAAAACCTTCTAAGCCAAAAACCAGCTTTTAGATTTAAAAAACTCCAAAACTAAATTCTTTTAGGATATGAGATTGACAAAACTATATTTCATTAGGATATGAGACTGACAAAGCTAAATTCCATTAGGATATGAGATTGACAAGTTCTTGATGCCACAATTTTAGCAAAAGAGAGCCACACCTGGCCTTGCATCCTTAAATCGGTTCCCGATCCATTTGGAGATAGCTGCTTCTCATGGGAATAAAGACCTCACTGCCACTAACACAAAGACCTCATCGCCATAACAACATTAGGGCAGATGTTTTTTGTTGGACATTTCATGGAAAATTTTCATACCCTCCTTAAACTTGGCTTCTTTGCCAAGACCATCAACAATTACACCGGGGCAGAGTTCCTGTCGGAGCAGAGTTCCAGTGGGGCAAAGTTCCAACTAGGGAAGAGTTCCAACCGGGGCTTAGTTCCAACTTGGGCAGAGTTCCACTCGGGGCAGAGTTCCAACTGGGGCACAATTCCAGCTAGGGAAAAGTTCCATCCAGAGCATAGTTCCAACCAGGGCAGAGTTCCAGCCGAGAGCAGAGTTCCATCCTAGGGCGGAGTTCCAGCTGAGGGCAGAGTTCCATCTGGGGCATGCATGCCGGGCAGAGTTCCAGCTGGGGCATGCATGTCAGGCAGAGTTCCAGCCGGTGAAAAGTCACAACTCCCTCTAGCAAACGTAACACCACCATTGACCTATCATCTAGGGTTTGACGAAGACAACCCTTTCCATATGTAAGAAGATGATCTCAAGTGCCCAACACTCTTTCCATACTTTTAATCCCATTGCATTCAAAGTGTTTGAAGGAATGTAAGCACATGGTTATATTCTAGACATCATAAGCTTCAATAGCCGCATTAAAGGGATTTGTAGGAATGACAAAATTGAGTTTGAGGTCAAGCTTTTCATCCAAATGATGAGGAAACAATAAGCTCCTAATATTCTTACTTCTAATACCCTAGTAGATGGCTTATGCAAGACAAATAAATTCAACTGCGACATAGTTCCACCTTGAGCGAAGTTCCAGTCGAGGAAGAGTTCCAACAGGGGCAGAGTTCCAGCCGGGGCATGCAAGTCCCTCACAGGAACCCTGCCCCGATTGGAACTCTGCCCTGGTTGGAACTCTACCCCGGTTGGAACCCTGCCCTGATTGGAACTCTGCCTCAGTCGGAACTCTGCTCCAGTTGGAACTTTTCCCCTTACCAGTAAGATCTAAAGCGAAGAGAAGATGTTTCTTACGTCATGCATACCACCCTGTCGGAACTCTACCCCGACTGGAACTTCACCCCGAAGAAAACTCTGCCCCGACTGGAACTCTGCCCGGCTGGAACTCTGCCTCGACTGGAACTCTGTCTCGGTTGGAACTCTACCCCGGCTGGATCTCTGTCCTGGCTGGAACTCTGCCCAAGTTGGAACTCTGACCCGGTTGGAACGTTGCCAGGGGCAAGGTTTCGGTCGAGGCAGAGTGCCAGCAGGGCAGAATTCCAATCAAAGTAGAGTTCCAGCAGGGTCAGAGTTCCAACCGAGTCACAGTTCCAGCCATGGCAGAGTTCCAGCCAAGGCATGCATGTAAGGGCAGAGTTCCAGCTGGAACTTTGTGAAGACATCTATTTGATGGCATAATGGAAATGCTTGAGTTTCTATTTTGTTGATTTCTTCTTGGTATCTGGTTGATCTTTTTGGTTCATTGATCTCTTTCTTATTTCACTTATATGGTAGTTTGAAACCTCGTTCATGGCCCATGAACCCTAGAATCTTCAATGAAATTCTATAGCCCTTGATCTTCAACATGGTGCTATTTTGTAAGACATATCATAATGATCCCACAAGAGGTCCCTCTGTGGAATTGGAACCTGAATGTTGTCCCTTATTTTTCTAGATTGTGCCTGGGTGGACTTCGAAGATGCCTTCATGATTGTCTTTATTTTTCTAGATTGTGCCTAAGGTTCTCATTTGAGTGAGATGTATCCATATTAGCCTCTAATCACTTTACCTTGCACGAACAGTCACGATCGCACGATGAAACATGCACAATCAAATCTTAGCCATTCACATGCATGTACCTTCAAATAAGGTACGAGTATCTTCTCACACATGAACAATGTTGATCTAACAATCAAGCATGCACAATTCAATCCTAGTTGTTCACGGAGGGCCCCCTCGAGATAAGGTATGAGCACGGTATGAGCACCTCCCTATGCATGAATGGCTCAGATCGAAGGAACTAACTTGCTCAGTTTAATCTAGGACATCCATATCGTAAATTAGATTTTATGATAGCTTCAAATAAGGTACGAGTATCTTCTCTCACACAAACAATGTAGATCTAACAATCAAGCATGCACAATTGAATCCTAGTTGTTCACGGAGGACCCCCTCGAGATAAGGTATGAGCACCTCCCTATGCATGAATGGCTCAAATCTAATGAGCTAACTTGCTCAATTTAATCTAGGCCATCCATATCGTAAATTAGAGTTTACATTTGCTTACATGGATTCCACCAATGTAACTGACCCTGGTCTGGTGCTACCACCTATACATGGATTCTAGGTGGTTGGTCCATGTCATCATCCCATACCTACGTGGAACTAGTGGGGCTAATACTTAAAAAATTCAAACTTTCATAAATACTTAAATTTCATCTGTTTTAACAAGTCTAATACAAAATTACAGCAAGTCTTTTTTTTCCTTCATTATGGAAACTTAATGTTACATAACAAACACAAAAAATTCACTCTGGCCCTACCAGTTTAGAAAAAATTTCCCAAAATTTCTCAGGCCAATCTACCCTTCCGACAAGTGACCACTAGATCAACCTCATGTCTTTGTCAGAACACCATTTGATAAGTAATCCATGGATTTCTTGGAGGCATTCTATCAAGTTATTAGTTTGTAAACTATGACTTCCCACATACATACACAAAACCAATTGGAACTAAAGAATTCCATTGTAGGTACTCTCCACATCTAGCCCGATCAATCATTTAGACAATGGAAGGATTTAAAAATATTTTCCCCAAATTTTTCTCATTCATATTTTGTCAAACACTTTTTGTGCAATCTAGAATTATCCTTGTAGAATTTAAATTTTGTCCCATGTAGTCTTAGTGTTGCAACCTAGAGCTCTGATACCATGTTGTCACGCCTCCATCCATCAATCCGATCAACATAGGGAATATTTACAACTTTTGTGCTTATAAATTTCGCCCCATGTCTATAATACAAATTTATAAATAAATAAAAGTATGTACAAATGCATATATGTAAAGCACAGTGGAAATAAAACTCTATCCACACATACACCATGCATAAATTAAATGAAGAGATCCAAGCAACTAGATGTGTAAGGGTCATGCTCCAGTACCCAACCATAAGTATCAACTACTAATACCACCTCACTTGAGCTATGAATCCACCTAGGCAAAGGAAACAACCACACAACATTCAATACTTGGATTTTAATAAGTCAAAATAGGTAAATGTGCATTTAAGTTACATGGCAACAATTGGGTGAGTTCTAAGGCTAACACTTGGCAACATAGAATTACTCTTCTTTCCATAAGACCCATTTCCTCTTCCCCCCTCGTGAAATCATAGCTCCTCTTTAGTGCTCCTTACATAGCCATCTCGGACCATTTTTATCATTATTTAACATAATATTTACCTAGTTTTTACATAATCATGACAAACCAACCACGTGATCTTTATAGAAATATGTATATCATACATGCCTAGCTATTCACTAGTCAAGCCTTGGCCTTGAGCTCTACACTAGGAATCCATACTAACACATTTACATCATTTTACATATTCTAATTCAATACATTGCAAAGATCATACTAAGGGTATTACATATTGTAAGAGAAATCACACAACAATTTTGGAACAGTGTATGCCTAGCTATTCACTAGTCAAGCCTTGGCCTTGAGCTCTGCACTAGGAATCCATACTGACACATTTACATCATTTTACATATTCTAATTCAATACATTACAAAGGTCATACTTAAGGTATTACATATTGTAAGTGAAATCACACAACAATTTTGGAACAATGTATAATTTTAAAATACACCCAATACAAGTGAAGATCACAATTTTCTTTAGTGGATATATCTTGAGAAAGATATCTACTTGGAATAACCCAAAAGATACAAGGAAGAAAAATAACATTTAATATACGAAAGGTCGTTGCCTAGATAAATAGCTTTCTCAGTTCAAAATAATTTATAAGGTGCTATCATCTTAAGGGGTTTTAGGATAGGACTTCAATAACATGGATCAGTTTTACCTTGGCACACTTTGTAATTTATCTTTATTTATTTTAGGTGACTTGCCTAAATAATTTATCTTTATATATTTTAGGTGACTTGTCTAAATTGATCCTTACTGTTGCAGCCCTTGTCAATGATCTTATGATTCCACCCTTGTCAATGATCGAATGATTCCAATACATTGTTAGTTAAAATGATCCAATGATTCCATCACACTTTTAGTTAAAATGAAAGGTATTGATTACACACAAACAAAACAATTAATACCCATTCAAATTTTGTTATCATTTTGGAACATTGTATGATTTAAAAATGCACCAAATACAAATGAAGAGCCCAGCTTTCTTTATGAAGATATCTCAAGAAAGAGGTCTACTTAGACTAACCCAAAAGATACCATGAAGAAAAGAACATTTTAAATGTAAAACTTAATGGCCGTTGTCTAAACCAGTAGCTTTCTCATTTCAAAACGATCTTTAACCTGCTATAACCATAACATATATGTAAAACATATTGAAGGTATAATTAGTTAGTGCATTGAATAAAGTAAAGTAATTGCCCATCCACAACTACTTTACCATTCATTAATTTAAAAAAAACTTTGAGCTGGACTTACTTATTTTGAGCAAGCAAATAAGGTTGATAAATAAGCTCGTTACCATTTAATACTCCCAAAGGAAGAAGAATAAGAAGAAGGTGCAAAGGGTATCTTGCAATATGAACATCATGCCACTTTGCTATAACATAACATATATGTAAAACATATTGAAGGTATCTTGCAATATGAACATCATGCCACATTCCAATGGCAATTTTACCAATCACTAATTGTCATTTCTTTTTGAAATGAAACAAAGAAACTACCTGTTATTTATTTTTTAAATGAAAGATATCTGAGGTATTCATTATTGTCCTGGAATTTCAGTGGTTAATATACATACAAATATAATATTATAAACACATCGTATTGTAAGTGCAAGGTCGTAATTGTAAGTCCATCAAAATGTCTGTTGTAAAATATAACGAATTTTCTAAAGAGATATGTGTTAAAACAATTGAAAAAGAAGAAATCAATTCCAAACAACAGCGTGGTTGATTGTTCAATATCTGCTATGGTTTATACAAGAATTGACATTGCTTAAACAATGGGAGTAATAAACCAATTTGAGTAAACCAGAGCCACATCATTGAGTGACAGTACAAACGATTTATAGGTACTTTATAGGAACCTTAGGTTATGCAATCCGTTACAAGGGAAAGAATGGAAGTCCATGTTTGAATTGTTTGGCAGGATGCAAACTACAGGCGTTACATTGATAAATGTAAACCAACAACAGGCTATGTCTTTAACCTTATTTGGTGTAGGTGTGAACTGGAGCAGCAAAAGAGTTGCATTGTCTTCTACAGAGCTTTGAATATATGGCAGCATTTCAAGCAACAAAAGCTGCAATTTTGGGTAAGGGGTAGCTGGTGACAGGCATGAACATAGAGACTTAATGGGAGTGATGTAGTTATCTAACTTTAATCCCACGAGGTGGGAGTGTTGGAAGATACTGTAATGTCAATTACTCACTGGCTTCTTGTAAAAGCTAGTACCTGAATGGACTCAGTTCTACATCATCACATTTTCTGCAGAAACAACCATAGATATGATAAAACATAGAAAATAGGAAAGACTGCCATTACACATGTGTATATACACATATTTTTTAATGTGTTATTTGCATATGCATATAAAAAATGTTCATTGTTTGCTATAGGATCCTCATGTTCTGTCTTTCTTTTAACCATTCAGCAGACTGAGTTTTCTTGTGCTTCCTGTATGTAGAGTTTATTTTCATTTCAATTAGCATATCAGATACCATAATCAGATTTTAACATTCACAAGCTTGCTAGGTAATGGATTTAGAAAGTAGGGATAAATGCACAAGCATTCTTCTTTTCCATTTTTTTAATCAACATATGTTTTATGAAATAGAAATATAAGAGCCATGAATCTTCTATCTACAATCAGACAGAGCTCCACCAGTGATAACCAAGCAAAACCTCACACTATAAGTTTCTGATTATAACTTCTAGAAAGACAATAAACGAAAATCCTACAAGCATGTTCAAGGCACAGCATAAATGTTCTAAACTCTCAACATCTAAATTACAGTTTATGAACATTGAACAACATGACATACATGACATACACACAAGAGAAAGAGTCTTCAGTCAAAATATTACACACAAGTTTTCCTCCAGGAAGTAGCAGTTTGAAACAGCTAACTATGTGAGATATGTTCACCTATCTCAGTTTGGGCTATGTCACCAAATCCACGTGTGAGAATGCTTTGGGAAAACATCCACCATCTTTGAGGCCCACAAAATTCTTATTATAAGTAACAATATTGTTTCAAATAGAATAAGTAGTGAGAACTAGAGAAACATGGAACTCCATGACTTCAAGTTTGACCTCAAAAAACCATCCTAGGCCCTGTGAACTACAAAGGTAGGTGATTTCCATGTTGTGGAAAATCGGTTACAAGATAATCAGAGTATATGATCTCTGAAATAGGCTTTGTAGTTTATGTTCTCTCAAGAAGTTCTGTGTGATGCTGTGAGGATAATCTCTCTACAACATCCGCGAGAGACTTCAAATTGCATTTAACCAATGCCTCGACAAAGAAGCGAGTTTCTTCCCTTGTGTTTCCTTGTGGGACATCTACCACATACGATTCTATGACCAATGTACCTGGCCTTCCATCAATGATTTCCGGGTGAACAGTTATGATAGAAAAATAATTCTACAGGCAGAAACAAAAGACATGTAGTTATTCAATGAAACCTGTAACATATTCGCAGAATGTACATTGCAGACAGACAAGAATGGTATTTGAAAAAAGAGGTGGTAGCCTTTCATTCTTCATTTTTCAACAGCTTATAATCTAACAAAACAGACAAGAAGATTGTGTTTCAGTGTGATTCTAAGAGTACCCTATCCATCGTTTTTTCTCAGGCCTCCATTGCAAAAGCATTTTTAGGGCTTCAAGCATGAAAAAATAGTTTTCTGAGTTTTTTTTAGTTTTTCAAGTTCAAGTTTATGCCTACAGAGGTTTGTTGATTTCATCAGTTAATGACAACTACCAATTTTTTGCCATTGCCATGTTTGCAACATTGTGAAAGATAGGGTTTGTGAAGACTCACAAGCAGGTAAAGCCTATAAAATAATCCCAACCCAACTCATCATCTATTTTAATCACATTAAAAAAGTCCCTCTTTGTGGATTTTTCCATTTTGTTTGTTTTTATTGGTTCTAATGTGTCTATGGGTAGCTGTGTTATCACAGAGCACCGCCTTCTTCCTTAAAATCCCAAAATAAAGTAAAGCAAAATAAAATTCTATTGAACTAAACCAACAAATGTTTTTGGAGATTTCCCAGTGATCTAAATATGACTATGTATGACAATATTACCTTCATCTGTTGCCCTTGATGAACCCGTCGATGGCGATGAGAGCAAAGGGGCACCATCACCGTAAAACTTGATCTTTGAATAACCAATTATACAGATACCACTGATTAAGGCCTGTCCTTCACTAGTGCCTGCTGGACAACGACTCAAATTCTTGTAAAGAATGTTAAGGCACTGACTGCACTGATCCATAGTAAGGTCTCTCCAACATTGACCCAGAGAATAGAACCCCTCTTCACTTACTGTATTGTAACCCACGTTACTCGACACGGCATTGCCCACAAGCCTGGTCAACAGATTGTCAATCTACGAATCCACACCCCTTGCATTTTGATTTGTGTCATTTATTAATTTAGTGTCATCGCACCTAATAACAGACGGTGTATCCAATGGATTTACTTGTGAATAAAAGTTGTGAGTGGCATATCTCAAGAAGCATCCACTCAAATAAATGCTTTTGGAAATGGAAGGGCTACACTTTTCAGCGATTGACTTTGTAGCGCTTGAAATGCATGCCCAACAAGCAGAGGCATTGAGGTCTCCCCTGCACTGAGCAAGACCGTATACCTTATTTTCGTTCTCGTCACTCCATGAAATATTGTAGCCCATCTTGTTCACGTTCTCAATCAATGAACTCATAACCACCTTCAAGTTCTCTTCCAAAGCACATCTTCCATCTAGAAAAGACAATACCAACGCACTCTTTTGAACAGGGATCGGTTCTGAGAAGAGGCGGAGCAATACTTCCGGCGGGATGGAGGTTTGAATTCGGGATGCTTGAGGGAGAGAATGGACGTGGTGGGTGGCGAATTAACTGCATTGACAGCAACGCAATGGACGGAGGTAGACGGCGTTGAAGGCTAACGACGACGACAACGGAAAGGGATGACAAAACGGGACGCCATGACGATGGGTGAACGAGGCCGACGAAGAGAAGGGAAGCCGGTCCGATGGTCGGAGTGCCGGCGCGACGATTGCCGCTGGGCAAAATCGTCGCGTCGGTAGCTTACTCCCTGAAAATATAGCTTATATGGAAATGACGTGTTGTAGAGGGTTGATTGATTTAAGCGACAAAGGTACCTCCGAAAATATAGCTTATATGGAAATGACATGTTGTAGAGGGTTGATTGATTTAAATGACAGAGAAAGTACCTCTAAAAATAGCTTGGAAATGGGTTATTCAATCCAACTTGCCAATCAGCTATTAATTACCAAAATATAACCATCCCACTTACTGCTAATCAGCTATTAATTACCAAAATATAATTCAAATTTTAGTGGGTGACTAATAAATTCAATAAAAGTAGAAGGGTGTAGTACTGCCAGTGTCAAAATAGCAGTAGACCGCATATTTTATTAATCGGTGCAGTTAAAATGGTACAACGGTGTAGTTTAACAAATGATAACAAAAATTGTTCCCTGAACTCCCTCGGAGCCTAATACATTCTACATGCAAAGGATACAAAAATCTCTCAAATTTATCTACAGATAGGAATTGCCCGATCGAATGCTATGATTATCCTGGACTTGTT
>LPNX011205924.1:491465-541986 GCA_001517045.1 Pseudotsuga menziesii | reverse complement strand
GCGTCCCTCGGTCGAGTGATTGAAAATGACGTTTGGGGCCCGCGCGGCCCCTATTTATAATTTTTTTTGAGAAGGTACCTCGACCGAGGTCAATACCTCGGCCGAGGTATTTACTAACCCTTGGTCGAGGTTTTGATACCTCGACCGAGGGTTAGTAAATACCTCAACCGAGGGTTGAAACGAACCTCGGTCGAGGGCTTAACAAGCCCTCGACCGAGGTACGTTTTTTTTATTTTGGCAAAATGTGCTTGCCAAAAAGTGTTACCCAGGTCCATGGATTCACCCCGCTGCAATGCGCAGCTTCCTCTTACTTGCGATGATCCCAACCTCTATCGCATCGCCTCGTCCTGGGCAACACGTAACTCTCTCCTACGCTCGATCCTTAACCTGCGGCACCGCACACCACAGCTCCTCTGCTGGTGCGATATTGCCTCCCTGCGATATCCTACCGTCGTGGCTCAGCGTACTTAGCGTTACTCGTGTTCAACTTACAGGACTCAACATACAAGGCTGTTTGATACTGTGATTCTTACTATCTAGAGTGAAACTTAAACAAACTCTTATACATAATACTTAAAGACTTTAACTTGCATTTATCCTGGTTATATGATATAAACTGAACAACATACACATACATTTACTGTAAGCAAAGTTCATGTAATGAATGACAGATATAACAAATAACTACAATCACATGAATCAACACATAACACTCTGATTTTACATGGTTCACTTCCAGGGTGGAAGTTACGTCCATAGAACTGTGTTTCTGATTATAACTTGAGAGAGGTACACAGTTCTATTGCATCGCATATGCAGTTAGATATCTTCTGGGTAACTCTGCACACAACCTGGAGCCCTTCTCTCTTAGATCTCTTCTCTATATTGCCTTCTTACAATATACTCTTACTCTCTCTCTCTCTGTTAATCCCTGCGGATTTTTACAATACAAAATACAGTGAACTAAAAGACTACTGATAATCTGACTAGCTGGATGGCCTAAAATGCACAAAATGCCAACCTTTTACACTACAAAATGTATCCCTTTATAGGCGGCCTGAAGGTCTCGCCATTACAACACTGTGGGGCTGTCCCAACAGTAACCCAAAACCCTAATTAGTGACAGTCGGTATATCTGTACTTGGAGTAGTCGCTTTCCATCACACCACTGCTCTCTGCAGTCTTCCATGCTTCCCGGCGCTGACCATGGGTACTATGCACCGCTTCCCTTCTTCTGTCCTTCATCTTCAATACCTCGGCCTCGTCGCTCCTTTTCCTTTATGAGGGTAGCTGAGCCCTCCTGTCTTCACCGCTGCCTTCAATGCAGTGGTTGAGCTCTCTCTTCTCGGCCACTCAGGTACTGTCGTCTTCCTTGAATTCTCTGTTCCAACAGTCATGGTTTCCGGCTCTGCTCTGCAGTTAGAAACATGCTACGGCGTCGTAGCTTTACCTTATCTCCTCCTTGTCGCCAAAACTGTCTATCCGCCAAAATAGCAGCTTCTCCTGTAGCTGCGGGACTCTGCTCCAACAGTCCCCTAACACTTACTTGTGGCTCATCCCCGAGCCACTACCAACAGGATTCTCCTGCTGTAGCTTCTCCTTAGCTTCCTGCGAAGTGCGCTGAAGCTTATCCCGAAGTCCTGCGACTTCATCCTGCATAGATGCAACACGCTCTTTATAGTTTCTATAACTTAGTTCGTTGGGATCTCTTATCTTTCCTGCCCTTATTTATGCTCTCACTCTCGTCGCTCCTGAGACTTTTTAATTATCTTTTGGTTTTGAGAAGTCTTCCACAGATATCCTTTCCTCTTTATCTGGGTTAGAACTTTTATCACAAGGAAAATCTGTATCTTCCAGCCTTCTCAAACATTTCATTCAGTCTGGAGCCTTCTTATGCGAAAGGTATACAAACCAGGAATTCCCTTCCGAGAACAAGCTTTTGTCTGCTTCTTGAAGTTCTACTTGCTTGGTTTGTTTTCCCTTTCACTTTTCTTCTCAGCAACTCGCTCCAGGTATTCATGCTGCTTGGGTTCCGCATATTTTCATTCTTGACCTTTGGAACCTCTTGTTCTTCTCTTAGCTGATGAGATAGGTCATCTCCCTTCTCCCGTTGTCGTCTTTTTATCATTTTTACTTTCTTCCTGGCTGGAGATTTCTTCTCATCATTCCTGCACTCTGCTTTCTTATCTTCAGTGATCGGCTCGACTTTCTTCTTCTCTTCAGCAGAGATTTTGATGACATCTTCTACATCCTACGCTTGACTCCTCATCCTTGGAAATTGTCTTATCTGTAATGTTCCTAATTTCACAACCCTGGGCGGCATCGCCATGGTGGATATACGACCACCATGCTCGAAGCATCTCGGAATGTCTTCTAAAGGTTCCTCCCCGGACAGAACCCACTCGGTGTTATACTTTGGATTGGCAATGGCTGCAAACTCTGGAAATCATAGCACTCTGTAACAAAATTAGCTCTGGACAGGGGAAACTTAACAACGCACTCTATAGCTCTCGGCTCTTTGCAAATGTAACCCTCCCGAATGAATAATTTCTGCTTTTATACTGAAGGCGGTAATCCCAGACGCAACGGTCATCTAGACTGAATCCGTTGGTCGTATTAATTGCTTGGACGAGACCACACCCGTCATCCGATCCTCAATAAATGCTGAAATTCGATCGATTTTCCTCGAAACGTGTGTGTGCAGGCGCCGGTCTTGTCGAAGATTTGCCAAATCTGGAAAAATTTATTATGCCGTGCCAAATCTACGGTAAGATATACTGGTCATTTCTTCATTAACTGCCTGTCAGAAGGCGACTTGACTAGCCCTTCGTCCTGTTGCAAACACTAGGTACGTGGCACAGAGAAACATCACGTTGCTGCGATGCCTCACCGCATCACTTGCTCAAAACAATCTTAGCGTTACTTTTTTTTTTTTATAAACCGTCCTTATGCGATTCCTTATACTTAGAATACCTGCCGGTGTAGACTAATTCCCGATGCGATGCCTCCTTTCAACTACACTGGACATCTGCACCGTTCACGACTTTGAATTAGGGATGAGAGGTGGAGTGGCTGTCACTATAAAGCTTAAGCCTACTGCCATTGATCATTGTGGGAAGAAGCTCCCCATTCAGTTTGCTGAGCTGAACGGCTCCTCCCTCTGTGACTTGCTGTATCCGATACGGTCCCAACCAATGCGTCTTGAACTTCCCTGGAAATTTAATAAATTTACTGTCATAGAGGAGTACTAGGTCTCCGATCTGAAGAGTCTTACTCTTAATGTGAACCGCAGCCAAGTACAGAGCATACACATTGGAGTTTTTATTATTATTAGTAAATTTTAAAATAGGTGTTCTTGTTAAAAAAAACCCTCCAGGAACCTCTTTCGATCCAAGTGGACCTCAATCGGGGAATCAAGAAGGGGTTGATTTTATTATGACTAATGAAACAATTAATGAAAATGGAATCAAATATACACAACACCGGTTTTCTAATTAGTCCTACCACGCATCTCTTTCCCCTTGCGGGTCAATCGGGAAGTCGTGGGGTAAGTAGTATGATTACTTTTGAAATTAAAATATGGAATAATGAAAAATTATATCAAAGTATACAATCCTTCATGTTAGTACTAAACTAGAGTAGAAAAAAGGGAAGAATGCAAAAAAGTGAAACAGACGCGGATCCCCCATGGGGGGATGGGGAGCGGGCTCGAAAGAGCCTTATCAAAAAAGATTTTCTTTTATTATTATTGGTAACAATATTAGCAAACTGAAATATCAGAAACCTTTTGGTCCTTATACAAGATGAAACCAAGATCTTACAACTTTCCAAAATTTTTAAATTTTAGTGAAAGAGGAGACCCCTGGGGGGATTTGAACACTCCCGAGGCCACTTTCGAACAACAACTTATTTTATTTTCTGTTACACCTACTAAAAACCAGCAAGCATGTTAGAATAAAATATGCCCAAAAGCACTTTAAGAGTACCTTTGGGTCAGCCTACCTTAACTCAAAAAAGACTAAGTTAAAACTAGCTAAACAGGTGAAAAAGGAACCAAGGAAAGCAAGATCTTGGCTTTCTGTTTGTGCAGCCAATGAAATATGCACTGATTTCTAGATTTAATCTTTTTAAAACAGAAAAGGAAATCTAGAGCATGCAACCTACTAATTTTCTTTAACTTACCATGCAAAACGAACGATTTCCTTATGCTAGATCTAGAATGCTTAATGATACTTTTCAGAAATGAGATCTAGACTATGAGATTTGAAATAGAAGGTCTATGTAAATTTTAATTTAATATAACAGATCGAAATGATGACAAAGCTTTCAAACATAGTAACCAGGTAAGAAAATTGATTTTTTGAAGGAGAAAGAGAGAGAAAGAGTGTTGGAAGCCTGGGAATGTTGGGCTTTGGAGTCTGTTTTGGTGGAACACCGAGGGACTATGTCTTTCAGAAGATCTTGAAGATGAGGAAGATGCAAACCAGCTCAACCTATTCTACAAGTGAGATCACCTGCAACTTAGAAATCCTTACACAAACAGATGGTTAGAATATAGGTGCTGCTGGAAGAGATAATTGGAAAGCATGCAATTAAACTTAAAATACACGCAACTCCAATAGATTTGAAACAAGAAAACAGTAAGATCATATCAAAATAGAATAAAGTATTACCCTAACAGGAGGGATCTCTCTCCTTCAAGGCCAACAATTAACCAGCAAAAGAAATGATAAATAACACAGATTATACCTCATAAGCATTTGACAATCACCATCCACACATGAAGAGCATTACACCATAGATCTTGCCTACAAAGCTTCTTTATTCTAGAATAATAAACAATAAGACAGTACAAGAGAAAAAACACCTCAATCCCAATTCTAACTAGCTTGGAAGAGGTGATTTGAGCTATATTTATACAAAAAAAAGGAGATCCAGCCCAGGGGGGTGCAAATCCCAAGGAGATAGAAAATTGTAGCTGCATGTGGAGTGAATCTGGGCCTGATCTGTGTCTAACTGAGCCTAATTAGAGTCTCACTGAGTGCAACTGTCAATCAGAGAGTGTAACATCCCCGAACCTCCTACCGGGCAAGAGGACGCTACTAAACACCAAACATCCAGGCGACTGGCTCCATGAAGTTTTACATAACTAAAAACTGACAAACTGAAATGCTTTGAAGTAGAAACATGCAGAGATGCATAATTATTAAGCATACAGCGTAAGCAAAACTATACATTCAAGCATTCAACAAGTTCATCGTAATTCATTAGACATCAAATATAATTGTAGATATAGAATAGTCAAGAATACCTATCTTATCCAATATTCATCCCGCAACCAGCTACGTCGCTGCAACGTTCCACCCAACCATAGGCCAGTGTGCTCCTTAATCTCTCAGCAACACTGCCACCCCCGAGCTGAGCATGATTTTCCAAAGAATAAAGAACAAGAAGGCTTACACATAGCCAAGAATACACAAATCAGCAAGCCAACACAGTTTGGTTTATCAGGCCATCAACAAATTAGCCAAGCCAACCCAGCCCGAAGACCAACCACTACATACACGCAACAAAACAAGCGGTTCACAGCTTGTGTGGGAAAATATGATTCCTGAGTCATTCTTGGCCCTATCGTGGCCAAAGCAACTCAATAATAGCCACAACAAACCAAAACGAAAAAGAACCCACATCAAACCACAAATCGTGGGGAAACCAATAGCCCCGATCTCAACACCGAAACAACGGGAAATACACAACCCGAAATAGAAGAGGTGATCAGATTCTCAACCTAGTTAGGGAAAACATATACACAGACCATAGAATCGGTATGGAAACACACCCCCACAACAGAAATCGTGAATGGCTCCTTCACAAGGAAAATTGTGGATGGCGGAAAACGGCTCACTAAGAATCCACAGTGGCCCAAAACGTAATTGAACACCACAACCAACAAAAACTGGGGAAAACAACAGCCCCAATCTCACAATGAAGCAGTAGGAAAATTACACAGTCTGAAAATGGGAGAGAAATCAAACTCTCAGCATGGACAGAAGGGAAACAAACACAGGAAGATCGTGGTTGACCGAGAAACGGTTTCTCCAGCTCTTTGTGTGAGGAAAATGATGAAGAATCCTGTGCATGAGAAGGTGAGAGAACCCCTCGTATGTGTGAGGATGAGAAAGACCAAATGGAAGAATGGAGAATGGAAATGTCCTCCGTCCCCTGTTCTTTGCGTGAGGGAATGAGGCTGCTGGTGGAGTGTGCATGTGGGCAAGGACTGACAGTCCTGCCACCCACCACTACCCAGCAATAACTACCCACTAACAACAATAGAATTTTTAATGTGGTAGTTGACTGATGAGACAAGGAAAGGTGAATGAGTACAAAGGGTGGGTGACAACTAAATGGGTTTAACAACTGACACATGGGTTTTCCCCATTGGCCCAAGGTTTAATAGTTCCCCCTCCTTATCCTTAGGAAAATCATGCCCTTTTCATTTTAACGTTGCACCATTGTAGTTGGCTGTAGGTTTATTTTAATTGATGTGCATATTTACATGATGCCAAACTATAATGTGCCAGATAGCACGATATACCATCGGCAACTATCCCTATTGCTGAAACATACACAACCAAATCGATGGTGGGGCTTTTGCCTTTAGCTCCTCACCACGATTAATTACATTTTATACATCATGCAAACGAGGTCAAAAACGGGGTGTTACAGAGAGATGATTTGAATGACACCTCAACCTATTGACTGAAGCATCCACCAAAACTCATCCAGATGAGCCCACACATATGGAGGAGAGAGGGAGGGAGAAATTCCCCATAAAGGAAGCTGAAGTTCAACCCTGGATCCACCCAGATCACCTCCTTAAGTCAAAGGATTTGTCAGATCCAATCAATCTGGTTCAGATCTGTCTGATTTGAATCAAATCGGCTGAGAATCCACTAATCTAGGATTTTGGATTTGCTCAATTATTCACCAATTTATTAATTAAAATAATCAATAAATAATTTTTTGGGGCTTTCTGACCCGAGTGATGGAAAATCACTCAAAACTAGGAAATAGTGGGTCTATAGGTTTACTGGGTGCTCTTAGCTTGAAAATGAGCACCTACATGACTGAATCTGAATTCCGAGCCCACTTTTATTACAAAACCAATTTTTCCAATTAAACTATTAAAAATAACCTAAGTTTTGGAAAAATTAAATTTTAATAAAAAACACTGAAAAAATTGAAAAAATTAAAAACCTAGGGGGACTTAGACATGTTCTTATGACTCAACAATGATGCCTAGCATGTTTATACATTGACACATAGACTCTAATAACCTCAATAGGCCTAAATGCCAAGATGACCACCCCAACTTTGGAGGTATTGAGTGAAAAACTCAAAAATTATCAGTCGTTTATTCAACAACCAATAATAACCAAGGGAAAAAACACCCTGGGCTGATCGGATTGACAAATAAAGTCTAAGAGACCGAGTCTTTTATAGAAACTATCATGCTAGAACATTTATTACAACTCCCCCAAGGGGGTATGAACATGTGATATAGTACAACAAAGTTTCCCAGAAGCAAGACTGAAGGTCTTCTGAAGTACGAACAAGTTATCATTGTCCGGTTCACCAGGCTCATTTGATAAAAAACCACTAAGTACAACTTAGGTGGTAACATTCTGGCTCCAACTGTGGGACGTGTGCTCGATCTGGTCTTTAAGGCAAGGAGAGGATACGAGAACACCAAAATCTTTGGTTTATATACCCTGTAAGAATATCTCAACTTGACAAGAAAACCTCAGTAGCACAAGCTTTATATAAAAAACAAATGAACTATTAAGCTGATTTATTTAAACAAAATAAATTTAATTAACTAATGAGAAAAAAAGTTTTATTATAGCTAAGTACAAAACATAAATGTAGAAAGTAAATGCTCTCTTTCAAGGAGCTTATTTTCCTACTCTAAGCATGATATAAAAAGGGTTAAGTGTAATCATAAATCCAATGTAACCACCTAAGTATTTTATTAACATAAAAAAAAAATTCCTTGTCTTTGGTTACCAGCCAAAGTAAGGATACCCTATTCAGAAAATGCAAACCTGCGTGATGATCCGGAATGGGCGGGATGGATGGGAGATCATAATAATATAATACTTCATCAAATTGCTTCCCAAACTGGTATGTGCTTGCACAAGCTGCTTCTATCCATGACTGGATAGGGTTGATATACAAATCAGATTGATGAGGCAGATTGACTACACCATCATATTGATCATCAAGGCTTATCGGATGATAACTCATTGTATAAGCCCCAAGCGGCTCTAAATCACAAGGAAACTCCATACGTGAAGATGATAGTTGAGACTGGTATTCCACTGATAGCATCACATCTGTCTTTTCACAACACTGCTTCTCAATATATTCATTAGTGATACCTTTGTACAACTCTAAATGATATGACTCTGAATGATCGTATAAGAGTTTTGAATGCTTCTCTTCCATACTAGGAATTTCACAGGTCTCTAGATCCATGCTTCCCTCTGTGGAAGTATAGTGAATTGGAATTCCACAAATTTCTAAATAGACACTCCCCTTGCTGGATATAGCATAGATAGGATTCTTAATAAGATATCCACAAAAATCCCAATAGTCATCACCACCATCTATGTCAGATGTGATGGGTTCCCCATTGTTGATATTACATTCTGATATCAAGTTCTCTTTGTCTTCATTACTGATAGTGATATATGGCTCAGACTGATCATATGGATATACTGCATGCTCCTTTTCCATATCAAAATTTTCTAAGGCCACCGTGGTCCATGCTCTCTCCTTTAGATATGCCATAGACAGGAGAATCAACAAAACCATTCAAAGTTTTTGGTTCATTATTTTCCTCATAGATTGGATTTTCCATGAATGTCTAGGACTCCTCTTCAACATCTTTGTCGGACATAAGGGAGTCTTTGTCACTTGTATCATGATCCAAGTTATACTTGTCCTCATTTTCATACTCATATTCTTCAGAAAAATGGGAACAAGGCAGTAAATCTTCCAAACTGTCATCATTGTATGGAGAACAGGTAGGAGTCCCATCATGCACATTACGGTTTTCATTATAAGTTTCACTATAATATTCTGCAATGATTTCATCCTTGGGTAGATCTGGAGTACAAATGTGATCATCATCACTAAAATAATCATGAAAGCATTCCCAATCATCACTTCTCTCTGTTGATGTTACATGAGGAGGGTCTTCAACAATTTTTTCAATTAATGGCTCTTCATGCATAGATTCAATGGGATCATAATGGATTTATGAATGTTGGTTGTTGTACACCATGTTGATACTAGATATCTTAGGGTACTCTGTATGAAACTCTTTCCAAGGAAAGAAGTACCTCAAATTGGTATTAATGAATGATTTAGCATTGAATGATTCAATATCATTTCCATCATAATGCCACTACTTCAAAAATATTTCAAAGAACTTTGCAAGGGAAGTAATAGATTTATCAGGAAAACACTCATGAAGCCAACATGAAGCATCCCCTTGCAGAGAATAAGCAAACATCGCCATCAGATGATCCTCATGTTGAATGTTGTTTTGACTCATATGTGACAAAAAATCATAATATGGAATCTGGCTGAGTGATCATTATCATCCCCCCGAAAGCATGGAAGGGAAGTAGATGTCATTTCACTAATGAGACAATTAGGAAAGCCAGGGATCCTAGAGAAATTAATGGGAGGACAATCATAGGAAGCTCAAGCAACAACTTCTATTCTTTTAATATCCATATCAAAAATAAGTGATCGTGGAGAATGTCTGGAACTAAAAAATGGAGTTGAGCCTTAAATTTCACTGTTATGTGGGATCACCTACACATAATCAATCTCAAAAAGTTTTGTGAGAAACAAGGGTTTGATCCCTTCAATGGAGTCTCCATGTGAGAATAAAAATATACATTTAAGAACTCTCACAAAAATATTTTTTGCTTTTCTTTGTAAAAAGCTAAAAAAAGCCAGTGGAGTCACCAGATGAAAATTAAAGATCTACTCTAAGCATTCATCAAACAAAGCAAAAACAAAAAAGAAGAAAACAAAAGTCATACTCAGGAATAAGAAGATTTATCCCCGACAATGGTGCCAAAAATTGTTTTCACCTTTCACACACCTGGGTTACGTGGCATAAATCTTCAAGCCACTCGATGTGTCCTTGGGGGAAAGTCTTGAGTCAAGGCTGTCACCTTGTTCTTGACTCCTCCGTTTAGGCTGAACTCCTAACGAAGCCAAGGGGGCTAGACCCTATTAAGTTACTAAGGAAAAATTATTTAGTATGATGATGGCATTAAAGAGTAAGTTTTTTAGGAGTTTCGATTTAACAATTGTAAACAACAAATAACATAATGAGATAATCACAAGTAAGCACGAAAATGACACCCAATCACATATAGATTGAAAGAAATAAACAGTTGACCAGTGCCTTGAAAATGGAGTTGAAAAACAATTAAGAGTGCTTGCAAGTGCTGGAATGAATGTTGTGCAATTGTATCTTGGTTAATTTTAAATTAATGTAAGAAAATGAGTAATTTAACTTAGGTGAGGGGACTCCAGATATACCCAGGGGGTACTTGAAGTATGTCCAAAACTAAACCGTCACGGCTACCCGCAAGGAATATGTGGGTTGAATGGAGTCTCTGAGACTACTGTTCATAATGCACCTGAAGGTGTAACAGAGATTGACGCCCCGAGGTCACTTTTTAGGAGTTCCCGCTTCCTTTGGGTATTTTGCCACCGTAATGGTTTGATCGAGGCATTGGATTTTGGCCTCATGGTTTGTCAATTTGGGGAGAGTGAATCCTAATTATTCTAGTTGCTCAAGTGCTTTTGATACATCTTGACTGATCGGATGAACTGCAGCCAAGTACAGAGCATACACACTGGAGTCTTTGTTATTTTTAGTAAATTTTAAAATGGGTGTTCTTGTTAAAAAGAAAACCCTCTAGGAATGTCATGTTCCCTCAAATTGACCATTAAAAGTGTTGACCATGCTAAGTTCCTAGGGGCTCAAGTTGTTATTAATCATTCCTCCTAGGATAAATTTTTACTAATAATTGTTCCAAGGCATGTATTTAATTTTATTTCAACAATTTTATTTATTATGCACAATAATGATGTGGAATTAAGGCTGCCATGTCAGGAGGGTGCATTGGGGAAAGCTAGTCAACTTTCCTTGGTAAAAATAAGAAAGTCCATAACAAAAGCAAGCAAGAGAATAAAGGGAAGTTTCCTAAAAGTAGAAAAAGCAAAAAGAGGTAAAAGCAGGAAAGTTTTTTTAAGGAAAGAAAGAGTTTCCTTATGAGCCAGGAAAATCAGAAAGTTGTCATAACTCAAAAGAGGCATCTTTTGACTAAGGGAGGGTGCAGTTTCTAATTGTGAAGGATGATTTGGAATTAGAAACAATTCCACATGGTCCTACTTTCCTAATTTCCCAAAGGGGGCGCTTTTGTGGCTAGGGTTAAGTCACCCATGGGGTTGACTTGCTCTCACAGGTCACCATTGGCTTCAACTTACTAAGCAGGTCATCCATAAGTCTATAAAAGATAAATTCGAACCCATTGCTTTAGTTTGGTTGATGATTTGATATTGTGGTTATGCTATGTGAGCATACTCTCTGAGTGTTGTGCCTCAGACCATTGGGTGATGATCCCCAAACCCCTCCTCCCTTCTCTTCCATCTCCCTTTCTCTTCTATTGCAGGTATGGAGCGTTACATTGCAGCCATTGAAGTATGATCAGAGTTATTTTCAATCTCCAACATGTTCAGGTCGAGATATAGTGAATCCCATGCTTCACCTATGCTCACAACCGCTTTTGCTAGTCATGTTCTGGGCCTCCAGCCCCTTTATTTTGAAAGCTTCTTTGTAATGGTCAGTCAATAATGTTATTTCTGTTATGTACTGTCAATATATTCTGAACATTACATTTATCAGGTCGAGATATCTCAGACCCTGAAGAATATTATCTCAGCTTCATAAAAATACCATATTTTATCAATGTATGGGGGGATTGAGTGAATATGAGTGTTGTAATGAATATTCATGATGGGGAAGGGATTGAAATAAGTATTCATGTTCAGAGAGATCATATTTATCTCTGTTATAAATATCAGGTTTCACAGAATTGGATTTAACATGATTTAATAGTTTTTTAAGACCCTAGCTAGATTACTAGTTTTTAATAACTAGTTTTGGTAAAATTGATGTAAAACCATTTCGGTTAACTCAATCTGAGCTCTGTCAGTTCCTCTAGGTCACTAACAGGCCCACCTTCCCATATAAAACTCCAGAACCATTTTTATTTGGGTCTGTACCACCTTTTTGGATCCTCCTTTGCACAGGGTTTTCCTTGGCCAAAACTGCCGTAAAACCCCAAATTCATCCAAAACTTCTCAGAAGCTTCCAGAATCTCTGAAAACTGTATAAAACCTTTATTTATGCTATATTAAGGTTGGAACAACCCTTTTCAATTTTCCATTACCCCTTGTTGAAATAGGCAGAACTACTCTCCTTAGTTGCATGGTTTGGCTGCCCAGAAGCGTGGTAGTAGGTTTCCGCAGCGCAGATTCTAAAACCTAAATGGCACCAGATCTAAATGTGTTAGGGGAAAGGAAATTCAATGTCTAACATATCTTTGTTTGCTTCCCACTGATCACTCTTGTCCTCTGCAAAATCTCCCAGAAGAAACCCTTGTTTTTGCCAATCCGAGAAGGCTTTGTGTGAACCCCTTAAATTTCAAAATTATTTAAGAAAATTACAGAATTAAAGTGTTCAGGTCTGTACACCAGACTCAGAACATTACAAGGAACCTCTTTCGATCCAAGTGGACCTCAATCAAAGAATCAAGAAGGGGTTGATTTTATTATGACTAACGAAACAATTAATGAAAATGGAATCAAAGATACACAACACCGGTTTTCTAATTAGTCCTACCACGCATCGCTTTCCCCTTGCGGGTCAATCGGGAAGTCGTGGGGTAAGTAGTATGATTAATTTTGAAATTAAAATATGGAATAATGCAAAATTATATCAAAGTATACAATCCTGCATGTCAATACTAAACTAGAGCAGAAAAAATGGAAGAATGCAAAAAAATGAAACGGATGCGGATCCCCCCTGGGGGGGTGGGGAGCGGGCTCGAAAAAGCCTACTCAAAAAATATTTTCTTTTATTATTATTGGTTACAATATCAACAAACTGAAATATCAGAAACCTCTTGGTCCTTTTACGGGATGAAACCAAGATCTTACAACTTTTCAAAATTTTTAAATTTTAGTGAAATGGGAGACCTCTGGGGGGATTTGAACGCTCCTGAGGCCACTTTTGAACATAAGCTTCTTTTGTTTTCTATTACACCTGCTAAAAACCAACATGCATGTTAGAATATAATATGTCCAAAAGCACTTTAAGAGTACCTTTGGGTCAGCCTACCTTAACTCAAAAAAGATTAAGTTAAAACTAGCTAAACAGGTGAAAAAAGAACCAAGGAAAGCAAGCTTTCCTTGGGATCTTGGCTTGCTGTTTGTGCATCCAATGAAATATGCATTGATTGCTGGATTTAATTTTTTTAAAACAGAAAATAAAATCTAGAGCATGCTACCTACTGATTTTCTTTAACTTGCCATGCAAAATGGACAATTTCCTTATGCTAGATCTAGAATGCTTAATGATACTTTTCAGAAATGAGATCTAGACTATGAGATTTGAAATAGAAGATCTATGTAAATTTTATTTTAATATAACAGATCCAAATGATAACAAAGCTTTCGAACACAGTAACCAGGTAAGAAAATTGATTTTTTGAAGGAGAAAGAGAGAGAAAGAGTGCTAGAAGCCTGGGAATGTTGGGCTTTGGAGTCTGCTTTGGTGGAACACCGAGGGACTATGCCATTCAAAATATATTAAAGATGAGGAAGATGCAAACTAGCTCAACCTCTTCTACAAGTGAGATCACCTGCAACTTAGAAATCCTTGCACAAACAGATGGTTAAAACATAGGTGCTGCTGGAAGAGATAATTGAAAAGCATGCAATTAAACTTAAAATACATGCAACTCCAATAGATCTGAAACAAGCAAGCAGTAAGAGCATAAATCAAACTAGAATAAACTCTTACCCTAATAGGAGGGAGCTCTCTCCTTCAAGGCCAACAATTAACCAACAAAAGCAATGATAAATAACACAGATTATACCTCATAAGCATTTGACAATCACCATCCACACATCAAGAGCATTACACCATAGATCTTGCCTCCAAAGCTTCTTTATTCTAGAATAATAAACAATAACACAGTACAAGAGCAACAACACCTCAATCCCAGTTCTAACTAGCTTGGAAGAGGTGATCTGAGCTTTATTTATACAAAAAATAGGATATCCATCCCATGGGGGTGCAAATCCCAAGGAGATAGAAAATTGCAGTTGCATGTGGAGTGAATCTGGGCCTAATCTGTGTCTAACTGAGCCTGATCTGAGTCTCACTGAGTGCAACTGTCAATCAGAGAGATGATCTGACTGACACCTCAACCTGTTGACTGAAGCATCCACCAAAACTCATCCAGATGAGCCCACATGTGTGGAGGAGAGAAGGAGGGTGAAATTCCCCATAAAGGAAGCTGAAGTTCAACCTTGGATCCACCCAGATCACCTCCTTCAGTCAAGGATTTGTCAGATCCAGTCAATCTGGTTAAGATCTGACTGATTTCAATCAAATCGGCTGAGAATCCACTGATCTAGGATTTTGGATTTGTTCCATTATTCACCAATTTATTAATTAAAATAATCAATAAATGATTTTTTGGGGCTTTCTGACCTGAGTGATGGAAAATCACTCAAAACTAGGAAATAGTGGGTCTATAGGTTTACTGGGTGCTCTTAGCTTGAAAATGATCACCTACATGACTGAATCTGACTTCCGAACCCACTTTTATTACAAAACAATTTTTTCCAATTAAACTATTAAAAAATAGCCTAAGTTTTGGAAAAATTAAATTTTAATAAAAAACAATAAAAAAATAAAAAAAATTAAAAACCTAGGGGGACTTAGACATGTTCATACGATTCGACAATGATGCCTAGCATGTTTATACATTGACACATAGACTCTAATAACCTCAATAGCCCTAAATGCAAAGATGACCACCCCAACTTTGGAGGTATTGTGTGAAAAACTCAGAAATTATCAGTCGTTTATTCAACAACCAATAATAACCAAGGGAAAAAACACCCTGGGCTGATCGGATTGACAAATAAAGTCTAAGAGACCGAGTCTTTTACAGACACTATCATGCTAGAACATTTATTACAACTCCCCCAAGGGGGTATGAACATGTGATATAGTACAACAAAGTTTCCCAGAAGCAAGACTGAAGGTCTTCTGAAGTCCGAACAAGTTATCTTTGTCCGGTTCACTAGGCTCATTTGATAAAAAACCACTAAGTACAACTTAGGTGGCAACACAGCCTCACAACTCTTTTGTAGAAACTGGACATCTTCTTCCTATATACAAACATAATATAGTCTTCCAAGTAACGATGCCTTCTAGGAAAGGAGCTCACTCACCTACACTCTAGTTGGAAGATGGACAATAACAATTGGCACTAGGAGATTGTTTTGAACCGAGTAAACTTCCCGAACAAAGGAAGCAACAATTCCAATTACCCCAAAATGTATAGTTGCTATATACTACAGGCATTAATTTAACATACAGTCTAAACATTAGTTACAAATTTTAGTACCCATTTTCCTTTAGAATCTAATATGCTGGAAGTCATTCTTATACAACAGTCCTCAAGTAGAGGGTACTAGCCCCAAACAAAACCTGGATGCCTCCATGCTTATGCAAACTTAACTTTGACAAAGGATAGAAAAGGATTCAGCAGCAGCCTCAATTTCATGTCATTAGCTGAACAATATGGCAATTAACATACAAATGCAACTCTGGCCAATGTAATCCAACCAATTATACCAAGTGAGATCCTTATTGACACAAATCCAGTTTATCAGGCTCCTTCATTGATGACAGCATTTCCTCCTTCATTGATGACAACATTTCCTTCATTGATGACAACATTTGACAGCATTTAACCAGAGAATAATTGTATGATAACCCAAACGTGCTAACATAGCAACATTTCCAACATTGCCAGTCTCTATGAGTTTACACTACTATTTAACATAAGCAAGTCAACATTTAAACCATGTTGTGCACAGCATATTTTTGAATCTGCATTAATCAAGATGCTCCACTGACTCAGCAGCAACTTCTTCAGACAAGGGCAAGCAATAAATGGAGAGGCACTGAATAATAAATGGAGAGGCAATAAATACTGAAATGGTCCTGTCACTGAGATAAAATGTCCTATTTAAAGTCACTTAAATCAACTAGGTTTGAATGGTCAATACTTTCTCTGAAACACAGACTCTACACCTGTCAAGACTATTTGCATGGCATGATCCCATGCCAACCACTGTTTGCATAGGAGAGCCCCTTACCAACCACTAAGAATACATAAATATCTGAAAACTTAGTTCTAAAAATTATGAGATTTTAGTATTGTTCATTTTCCGACCCAGAGCAGAAAAGTAGATAAATAACAAAACAAAGATTAAGATAAAATCTAAAATAAAAATGGCATATAACAGTTTGCACATTTTCCGACAAATACTACATTTATAATAAAAAACAAAAAATCTTTCTATTTATTGTCCGGATAATGAGACTCCGAAATTTCACGCAGAGAACACCTATGAAATATGAGAGATGTAAGTTCCTGACTCTGATTTAAAAAATAAAAAAGTAGTGTTATAAAAAAAATATAAAGTTGTAAATATTTAAAGACTCAAAATAATGAATCTTATACATGTTAGAGTAATTAGTAATGAATAATTGAGATGAAAAAATATAAATGAAAGATTATAAATTAATTGGTAATAAGTAATTGAAATGAGAAAATGTAAATAAAATATTATAAGTTTAAATTTCCAATATGTAATAGCTTAAAAAAACTAAACCTGTTAGAGTAATTAGTAATGAATAATCGAGATGAAAAAATATTAATGAAAGATTACAAATTAATTAGTAATAAGTAATTGAAATGAGAAAATGTAAATAAAAAATCATGAGTTTAAATTTCCAATAGCTTAAAAAACCCAAAATAATGTAGTTATTACTTGGTCATATTCAATTGAGAAAGTCCAGATTGAAAATTCATAAAATAAAACTTCCCAACAGGAATACAGGGTACTCTATCTGACCATCACTGTTATTCACTGCATCTGATCTGGACATGATTATATGCTTCAGCGTTCAAGAGAGCAGGCCAATTTACAACAGTGGCAGTTGAACTTGAACTTGCAGCAGAAGCTGCCACATCTCATCGCCTCTGTTGCTTTACAGAGCTGATGCAGTATAGACTCCAACCTCCTGGCATTCATCAGTTACCATTAAAACCAAACATACAGAACTCATGATATTGTTCAACAACCCCTGTCAGTAAGTCCATACTGTCCATACCAACACCTATAGTCATGCAGTGAAGAATTGAATCTTCATGTGTTTAAACATAATCTATATTTGAAGAATCTTATTTGATTAGGGTCACTAATATCTTCTTACGCTTTCACTGGTGAATTTTGCAGAGTTAGGTAAGGTCCTGCGCAGGTCTTATCGAATTGTAAATTTAAATCAATGGTCATTTTATTGGAAGAATTTTGAGAGCAAAATATGGACACGTTATAGCCTCACAACTATTCATCACCAGGAAAAAAAACCAGAAAAATGCAGAATACATGGAAAAATCATCACCCCACCAACCATTCCGGCCATGACATCTACAGGAATAAATTAGAATGCACACCAATAAAATAAAACGTTTGAAATAGAACAAAGACGGCTTGTTAAAATCCAAAACATAGCGAATGTCAACTATCTCTAATGTTTATCTTCAATCTCTTGTTTATCTCCAATCTTCTCCTTTAGAGTCCTCAAAGTCTCCAACAATTTTTATATTTTTTTAATAAATTATGCCCTGATTTAAATTACGAAACTCTTTTAAAATTAGGAACCAGAGATCTCATTATCATGGAATTAATGTTGTGGTATACATACTGAGATATTGTGAGTGCTGGTTTGACTCGTAACTTTCAACATTTGAATAGAAGTTTTGTTATAGAATTATAGCCACACACAAAAATAAATCATATGAACTAATATCAATGTCTATATCTGGGTTGTGATTCATACCTTTCAATCAGTCAGTCAGAAATTCAAAATTCACATTTATCATTTAGAAATTTTTACAATTTACCATCAATCATAAAAATATTCATATATAATTTTTTTTAATTATACTTTACATTATCCTAAAATCAATTTAACCTTATCTACGCAATTATCTAAATTACACTTCTTCATTCTGACAGAATCAATGTTTTAACACAACCCAAACCTATCCAGCTTGCCCTTCAACTTGACCCAGGCCAGGCTCCCAGTTTTTGACTCCATAGTAACGCATCATTTTTTCCTTGACTCGGAATATGACAAGTAATCTGGCAACAGTGTTTACAATCACGACCCATCATAGATTTTTTTTTGCTTCCATGGCTATAAAGAGCCAAAAAGCCCCCATTTTACTTCATCATTATAACCAAAACAAAGGAGGCAGAGGAGGAGAAGCTTCATGGCTGCAATGGAAAATGGCTACCACAACCATCAATATGGCAAGTTCCATTTTGTGCTAATACATGGTGCAGGCCATGGAGCTTGGTGCTGGTACAAGCTTGTCCATCTTCTGCGAAGCTCTGGGCATAAGGTCACCGCCATGGATCTCACAGGATCAGGCCTGAACACTGTGGATCCAGATTCAATCACTTCCTTTGAGGATTATAACAGACCTCTGATGAAGATACTCTCAGAAATACCTCATTCTCAGAAGGTCTGCAATCCCCATGGATTCAATTGCCTGTAACAGTGAAGCTATTTCTTTTGCCATGCAATTTCTGAAATAATTTGGGTTCTTAACTGTTATTTGTTTGATGTAGGTTGTGCTGGTTGGCCACAGTGCTGGAGGACTGAGCTTGAGCCATGCAATCCATGTGTTTGGCCGTAAGATTGCTGTTGCAGTTTATGTTGCTGCCACCATGCTGTCTCATGGGTTTTGTGCTGACCAAGATGTCCAACAGGTTGACCTTATGAATGGAATTATTGCTATTTAATGTTGTAATCTGAACTTCAGAGATGATTTTAAGGACCCCACTTGGCTTTTTATATGCAGGTTTTGCTGTATATTTTGTAGAGGTATGGAATTGGGTCTAAGCATACTAAACATTTATGCAGATTTTTAATACTGGATATGCGGTTTTTGCTCTGTAGAAACTCAAGTGGATATTAAAAAATCTCCAAACATGTGGCCTATGCTTACACTCAGTTTTATATATGTGTGTATTTCTATTTTTGAGATATTGGAAAAGATAAAATTTCCAATTCTATCTGTGCAGGGTGTTCCAGACCTGTCAAACGAATCTGAATTCTACCATGGCCTCGGATCAGAACACCCTCCAACGAGCTCAATGATACGCAGAGAACTGCAACAAGAAATTCTATATCAACTCAGCCCACCTGAGGTATAAAATCTATCAGAAGAATACAAACGAATAATTCCCTGAATTTCTCTGTTAATTAATGCCCGTGTTTTTTTTTAAGGATAGCCCATTTGATTTATGGAGTTTTCAATCACTACCCATTGGTTTTTACCAGAACCCAACTGGACTATACATTTATATCTGCCACTCAAAACCCAATAACTATTTTTTGCATCAGTATTGATGTGGGTATATTCTATACAGGATGCTGCTCTGGCCTCACTGCTGATAAGGCCAGCACCATTGGTGGCATTCCAGACAGCCAATTTCATTGAAACCTCACAAGAATTTATAAAGGTTCCAAGAGTTTATATAAAGACGTTGCAGGACAGAGTCTTACTACTGGATAAACAGGAAGCCATGATCAATATGTGGCCTCCTCATAAGGTCTTGAGCGTGGATACAGATCACAGCCCTTTCTTTTCTTCCCCTATGGAGCTCCACGCACAGTTGCTTCAGATTGCACAGCTGTTTTGCACAATATTTGAACAATAGTTGTAATTCATCTTTGGTGTTATACAAATGATATATGCTTTCGATGCTCTTTCATATGTCCAAATTTCTATTGATCCCATTAATCATTTGAGCATGGGAGCAGTAAAGTTTAAACAATTTAAACTGATTTGATATGTGGTAGATCAGTTTGCTTCTCAATCAAATCAAAGGGCACAGATATGACATTAGCCTGCCATTCACTGTTATTGCAATTGCGAGACACCTATTGCGTTGTTTTTAGCACCAGGGTTTGAAATTTGCATTAGCTTGGAGGCTATGGAATTCCTGTCACGGGTTTAATCACATCTAGTGCCGCTACTCCACTGGATATATGAAAGACAACATGCTGTCGCGACTCGCGGATTTAATCACATCTACTACCGCTGCTCCACTGGATATATGATGACAACATTCTCTACTTTGGAGAGCAATAAGCACTCAGCAGCGCAGCAATTAATGCTGCGGCTATGCTTCGCGGAGCACAGTAACTGTTGGATTTGATTTCACTGTTGATCCAACGGTTGCTATATCTCACAACCACAGCATTAATTGCTACGCTGCCAGGTGTTTATTGATCTCCCTCTATTTTGTTAGATATAATATCTTTTTCTAATAAACATTTAGTATTTTTTTTCTAATAAACATTTGAAATACATGATATGTTAATTTTTATCCATACATATACACAGAGTATATGTTTCATGGAGCTTCTATGCATATGCCATTAATGGTGTATTCTCGTTCTTCACAGCTCCAAAGGGGAGAAAGGACGATTAAATAAATTATTGAACATATACCGAAGCTGCCAACATTCTCGAACTCCAGTTTCGAATCAATTTAAAAATGACACCTAGTCGATACTCTTACTACGCATCATTCAGGACGAGAGTTTTATTAAGATATACTCTTTCTTGAACATGATTGGATTTGAAGTATCAAATCTTTCTGTGGATATCACGGTGGTTATTATTAGATTATATTGTGTGGATAGAAGAAGAATAAAATATTTTAAAGTCTTGGAGGTTAGAAATAGCTTTCAGGACAGACTATCTCATACATTGTATTTTTCAATTCATTTTTTTTTATTCAACTTGTCTTCAATTCTTCCACCCTCCTCTGTCCTCTAGTTAAATTGTATATCGCAGTTGTTATTATTATATTGTGAGTGAATATTGCTCATCTATAAGCAGAAAAGTGTATGATCTTACTCAAATTAAGTATACATCATTGATGAAAAGTGTATGATCTTACTCAAATTAAGTATACACCATTATATTATTGTGGAGTGTATATTGTTTTATCTATGATTAATTTTTTTAGAAAAGTGTATGATTTTATTCAACTTGGCTATATAACATTTTTATATCATATGACTAGGTATATAACATTTTTATATCATATGACTAGGTTTATAGAAAAGTGTATGATTTTATTTAAGTTGGCTATATAACATTTTTATATCAAAGAAAACTGTATGATTTATTCTAACAAGGTATATAACATTTTTATATTATTGTGGAGTGTATACTGTTTACCTTTTGACTAGTTTTATACATTGTTTTATCTATGACTAGTTTTATAGAAAAGTGTATGATTTTATTCAACGTGGCTATATAACATTTTTATATCATAGAAAAGTGTATGGTTTATTCTAACAGGGTCTATAACATTTTTACATTATTGTGGAGTGTATATTGTTTACCTCTGACTAGTTTTAGAGAAGGGTATATAACATTTTTATATTATTGTGGAGTGTATATTATTGATCTCTAACTAGTTTTATAGAAAAGTGTATGTTCTTATTAAAAAAAGATAAATATTTAATAGAATGCATTTTACTATTACACTTTAAATTTCATAATGCTAAATAATTAATGCATTTATTCTTATTCTTACTTATACTTTAAATCTCTTTTTGGTAAATAATTAATGCATCCATTCTTATTTTCCCCACAACTCATTATATTAATTCAAATTTCTATGAAGTTTTAATCTCAGATTTGTAGTTGGATATACTTTTTGCATTGAATTGGTATTGCTAAATAATTAATGCATTCATTCCTACTATTCCCATAGCTCATTGTATTAGTTCAAAATTTTAAGGAGTTTTAATCTTAGATTTGCGGTTGGATAGGCATTTTGCAATGAATAGTGAATTAGAGCAACTCAAAGAGAGAAGGAGAGTCGCAATATGGACCATTTAGAGTTGAAGCAACAAAAGTAAGAGAGAGGGCACGTGGTATGCATACTTCATAAGGCTCTTATCCTTTGAAAACACATATACATAATAATGAATCTAATTTTATGATCACAATTTAGTCAGCATAAAATTGATGTATAAGACCTTTTTGTTTGTAGGATAATAACACCCTCCACTTAATGATTTCATTGGTAAGGTGTACATATCCTACTCTCTTTGAATTTGAACCTCACACATATTCTTACCAATTAGGAATTTGTGTGTATGTTCAAGAGTTCCATGTTCAAGGGCATATCAACAATGATGCCTATCATAGGACCAACATCACCATAGGGAAATCAAGCCATCATTTTGGCTACAATGTTGTGAGAATCGAGTGACATTAATAGCTTAGGTGATCTCATGGCCACTAAAGAAAACACTAGATCAACAATGTAAAATAGGTGTTATCATTCTAGCTAGCTAATATCCCTTTCGAGTAGATTAATATCTAAGTGAATATTATGTCAAATGTGTTAAAGTATTGTAACTTCAGAAGATATTCTAGATGTAATGATTGTATTCCTCCATCAGGAGATGCGTTTGGTCATGTAAGAGTCATTGAAAGAATCAATGTAAACCTCTGGATGGAAGTTGGGTCAATAAAACCCAAGTGTCATTATAATAAATATTATTTTTGGTGTCTTGCTAGACAAGTCGGCCATGTCAGTTAGGCAAGTCGACCCTGTTAGGTCGTAGGTCAAGTCAAGTGACAAAATATAGCTAGGGAGGCGCTCCCCTTCATTTGTACACACTCACTCGAGCAAGTTTGCAAGAGAGAGAAGAACAAGTGCTCTAGAAGGAAGAGAGAAGCAGTTGTCTGGGTTTTACACTGCTCTAGTTGAGTTCTATACTGAGGAAGTTTTGTGGGGTTTTATCCCTTACGGTTTCCCTGAGGAAAATCTTTGTGTTCTTTGTGTTACTGTGCTTGTTTTTCTTTCATTGATCCTACTAGTGAAAATTGCTTTAAGATATCATCTAAGCAATTAAGAAAAACTTAACATGGTATCAGAGCCACCCTGAAAGGAGACACTGCACAGCTAGGGATTGTTACTCCAAACAAATCCCTTGACATATCAACCAGAAAAGAGGGCTCACTCAACTTGCCCCAAAAGGGCGCATCTTTCTATGAAAACAGAACTGAATTCCAAGAAGTTTCAGTTTTGTACTAGACACTGCTGCAGGGAAGAAGTAGGGCTTCAACCTTCATGAGAATCCATCATTGATCTCATAAAAATCAAGATACAGTCTAGATCGCCATGGGAAGGCACATATTTTCCATTACTCGACCCAACCAGTGACCCCAATTGAAAAATTAAGGTTTCTACATCAAACCCTAGGTCATCCCGAAGAAGGTCAGCTAGAAGCTGTATTCATCAAGTAAGTACTACTTCTTCTAATTCCATTTGAATTTCTCATTTTGTTAAAATATGAAAAAGTGTACCAAGCTAGATCAGAAGCTTGTCAAGGGTGTTAAAAAATTCAGAGCATGGAAGTATCGGATCATGCTCATCCTAGAATAAAATGATCTAGAAGGATTTATAAAGGAGGAAGTGGCAGAACTAGAAGAAGCTGAAGCTGAGTCCCAATACAAGAAGGATATGATAGAGGCTAAGAGAATCATAGCTGACTCCATCAAAGATAACTTGATTCCTCAAGTATCCTCAAGGATAACACCAAAATAAATGTTTGATTCTCTATCCAGCTTATTTGAAGGAAGAAACATCAATAGAAACATGACCTTGAGAAATCACCTAAAAAGTGTAAAGGCTCAAAAGTTAGAAACCATGCTATCATATTTCATAAGAGTATCTCAAATCAAGGAGAAGTTGGAAGCTATTGGTGATATGGTTGAAGAAGAAGAAATTGTAATGAAAACCTTGAATGGTCTTCCAAGAGATTGAGAATCCTTTATTTGAGGAATTTGTTCAAGAAGAAAACTAACAAAGTTCCAACATTTATGGGAAGAATGCGTTGAATAAGAAGAAATAATAGTAGCCAGAGAAGAGAAGCTAAATAAAAATGAGGATCAAGCTTTGGAAGTCCATACCAAATGAAAGAACAAGAGAAAGAGCTATGACCATCCTCCTAGAAAGACTTAAGGGTTCAAGAAGTCCAAGAAAGACTTCTCAAATTATGAATGCTTCACTTGTCATAAGATGCCACACATTGCTATAAACTGTCCCATGAAGGCATAACAAGTCAAGAAGATGAAAATATTTCAGGCCCATTTTGTTGAAGATAGTGATTAAGAGGATGAGGAAAGAGCGAATGAAAATGAAGTTTCTTGTGAAGAATATGTCTTGATCTTTGCACTCACAGGTTCAGTCTCACCAGGGAATGATACCTGGCTAGTAGATAGTGGTGCCTCCAAGCATATGACAGGTTACAAGGACTCACTCTCATGTCTTGTACAAAAGGATTCCCCACACAAAGTAATGCTTGGAGACGATTACCAATATCCCATGAAATGAATGGGAGAAACATCCTATAAGCTGGACTCTAGAAAGTCCATGAAAATTAAGGATGTCCTGTATATCCCAGGACTAAAGAAGAACCTTATTTTTATCTCAACCTTAGATATTGAAAGGGTTCAAAGTTTCTTTTTTGGATGGAGAAGTTCTCATGTTGACAAAGGGAAAAACTATATATGATGCAATAGTGATTGAAGTTGAAGAAGGATGGCTCTACAGATTAAAGGGACACGTAGATTCAACATTAATGACTAGTACCATAAGACCATGTGAGCTATGGCACATAAGGCTCGCTCATATACATTACAAATAATTTCCAATTGTGAGCAAGGTTGTGGCAGGTTTACTGAAGTTTCAGATAGATCATGAAGGAGTGTGCAAAGGATGTGCACAATGAAAGAATACTAAGAACCCTTATCCAAACATTGACATTAAAGAAAAAGGGATCTTATATATTATTCATTCAGATATATGTAGACCAATGCAAACTACTTCATTAAGCGGGTATGTTTACTATGATTCCTTTATTGATGACCACTCCCACAAAAATTGGATGTATTTCCTGAAGAAGAAGAAGAAGGATGAAGTGTTTGAAAGGTTCAAAGAGTTTAAGGCCCTTGTAGAAAACCTCTTTGAAAAGAAGATCAAGATATTAATATTAGATAATGGAGGAGAATTCACATCAAGTGAATTCAATGAGTACTGCAAGGAAGCTTGGATTAATAGGGAGGTAACTATTCCCTATAATCCACAACAAAATGGTGTAGCAGAAAGTTATAATAGATCTATCATGGAAGCTGTAAAATCCATGATCCATGATCAAGATCTACTTATGCACCTATGGGCAAAAGAAGCCAGAACAATAGTATATGTTCCTAACAGAATTTCCCACAGTACCCTTGGAAACAAGACTCCATAAGAGATGTTTACCAGAGAAAATCCTGAAGTCAGTCACCTAAAGATACTTGGTTGTTCGATATACATACACATTCCCAAGGAGAAAAGATCAAAGCTAGATCCTTCGGGAAAGAAAGGATTGTTTGTAGGATATAGTGAGCAATCAAAATATTATCAAATATATATCACATGATATCGTCAAATTGTATTAAGTAGAGATGCCATCTTTGATGTAGATACAACTTTTAGAAAATAAAAGAAAGATAAGGAAAATGAAGAAAAGCATGAAACTACCAGAGCTACAAAAGGCCCTAAACCAGTTAGGAATGAAGAAGAAGAACAAATTCCTGAGGATCATGACATGGCAGAACCTTAGAGACCTGAAGAATTGCCTAGTGAAATTATCTCACATAAGAGAAGATCGGCCTGGGCTCGCGAAGTAATTGAAGAATAAAAAATACATTGTGTCCCAGAAGGAACCATCGGAGAAATAAAGAAGCCAAATCCATACCCTAGTTATGTAGCTTTGATGTATGATCTTGTTGATAAAAAGCCAACATGTTTTGAAGAAGCAACAAAGCAAAAAGAGTGGGTTGATGCAATGATTGAGGAATACCAATCCATTATAAATAATGGTGTATGGGAAATAGTACCAAGACCAAAGAACAAGTCAGTGGTATCCTCGAAATGGATCTTCAAGACAAAGCACTCAGTAGATGGTGGTATCCTCGAAATGGATCTTCAAGACAAAGCACTCAACAGATGGTAGTATAGAGAAGTACAAGGAAAGATTCATAGCTCATGGATTCTCTAAGAAGTAAGGAATCGACTATGAGGAGACCTTTGAACTAGTAGCTAGGTACACCTCAATTAGAACCATCCTTTCCTTGGCATCCAATATGAAGTGGAAATTACATTAGATGGATGTAAATACAACCTTTCTAAATGGATAGATAGAATAATAACTATATATCGAACAACCACAAGGTTTTGATATTGATGATCATGAAACTCATGTATGTAAACTCAAGAAGGAATTGTATGGGTTAAAGCAAGCACCCAGAGCATGGTATGGAAGAATCGATGGATTCCTAATGAGTTTGGGCTTTACCAAGAGTAAAGAAGATTCCAACCTCTACTATAAAGTTGAGGGTGATGGAATTGTGATATTACTATTGTATGTAGATGATCTATTCTTAACAGATGAATATAAGCCCATCAACGAATGTAAGAATAAGCTCGTTGCATAATTTGAGATGAAAGAACTTGGAATGATGCACTATTTTCTAGGTCTTGAAGTATGGTAGTATCCAGATGAGATTTTACTAAACAAAGGAAAATATGCAGTATAAATCCTAAAGATATTTGGGATGATATATTGCAAGGATATGACTACTTCAATGACAAAAAATTTGAAACTATTGAATGATGACACTTCAGAAGCAGCAGTATATGCCACCTTATATAGACATATTATTGGTTCTCTGATGTACTTAACCAATATAAGACCAGATATATGTTTTGTTGTAAACAGTCTGAGTCAATATATGGTGAATCCCAAACATATTCACCTAGTAGGAGCAAAACATGTGATGAGGTATCTAAAGGGGACTTTAGACTATGGTCTCATATATGCATCAAATGGAGAGATCATATTACATGGATTTACATATTTAGATTGGGTAGGAAGTGCCAAAAATAGAAAGAGCACTTCATGATTTTGTTTTAGTTTAGGACCAGGCATGATCTCATGGTTCAGTAGGAAGCTGAATACATTGCAGCATGTTCAGCCTGTAGTGAAATTGTATGGCTTTGCAAGACGTTGATAGGATTATTTGATGCATAGATAGATGTTACTGATATCCTTTGCGATAATCAGATTTGTATTAATTTGACACAAAACCCAGTGTTTCATGACAATTTGAAACATATCGAAGTTAGATATCATTACATCCGGGATATGGTACAAAAGGGAGATGTAAATCTCAAGTATGTTCCTACAGAGGAACAAGTGGCATATGTATTGATTAAACCTCTGTCTTGTGTAAAGTTTGAATAATTTCAAGACAATCTTGGTGTAGTCCGAAAGGACCTCCATCGAAAGAGGGAGTGAAGGAAGATGGTAGAAGGATGCAGTGGTGGTAGCTCAACCTAGAGTAGGGTAAGTCTAGATAGGATTTTTGGCTGGAAAGAGTTAGTAAGCTAGACGAGGTCTGTTGATCTGAGGGGGATTAGAATGTCTGGCTAGGCCTGTTTATCCCAAGAGGGTTAGTAAGCCATACCAAGGCTTCTTGGTACCCAGGAAGATCCATCTGTATGACTAGACCTGTTGACTCGAAAGGGTTAGTAAGTTAGAAAAAAATCCCAGATGGATCTACTAGAGAACTCACCAAGATACTTCTCCAAGATAGTTAGAGGGAAAGATGTAGTTTCAATATTCCTATACTGATGTAGAAGGTTCAGTATTTTCATACTGATGTTGTTGAGATGATTGTTGAGATAGTTTCAGTATTCCTATACTAATGTAGCAGTTTCGGTATTTTCATACTGATGTTATTGAGATGATTGTTGAGATAGTTTTAGTAATTCCTATACTGATATGGAAGGTTCAATATTTACATACTGATGATTGTTAAGATGATTGGCGATATAGTTTCAATATTTCTATACCGATGAGGATGATGTTTCAACATTTTTATGTTGATAATGATGATGTTCCAACATCTCTATGCTGGTGATGTAGATGATGATCTAGCATCTATTGATGATATTGTTTTAGCACTAACATGCTAATGATTTTGTTGTTGTTGTTTCGGTATTTAAATACTGATGTTGCAAATGATGTTTTAGTATTTACATATTGATGTTGCAGATGATGTTTCGGTATTTACACACTGATGTTGCAGATGATGTTTCAATATTTACATACTAACGTTGCATAATATGTTACAGTATTTGCATACTGATTTGGCAGAAGATGATTCAGTATTCACATATTGATGTTGCAGAATATGATCGAATATACATAGAAGATGACTAAGTATCCACATACTGATGATGTAGAAGATGATTCAGTATCCACATATTGATGTGATAGAAGCTGACCCAGTAAACATAGACGATGATTCAATATTTACATATTGAGGTTGCAGAAGATGATACAGATGAGATCGATGATGAATATGTATGATGGTGTTCCAAAAGTTCCTATGACATATAGAGACTCACCAGTTAGATGTACTGTTGTGGTAGTAGTTTCTACCTTGGTTGAATACCTTCCTAGTTAAGAGGGAGTGTTAAAGTATTGTAATTTTGGAAAATATTCCAGATGTATTGATTGTATTCCTCCATTAGGAGATGAGTTTGGTCATGTAAGAGTCATTGAAATAATTAATGTAAACCTATGTATGTAAGTCGGGTCAATAGTACCCAAGTGTCATTATAATAAATATTAATTTTGGTGTCTTGCTAACAAGTCAGCCCTGTCAGTTAAACAAGTCGACCATGTTAGGTCCTAGGTCAAGTCAAGTGAAAAGTATAAATAGGGAGGCGCTCCCCTTCATTTCGACACACTCACTCAAGCAAGTTTGCAAGAGAGAGAGAAGAACAAGTGCACCAAAAAGAAGAGAGAAACAATTGTATGGGTTTTACACTACTCTAGTTGAGTTCTATACTGAGGAAGTTTTGTGGTTTCCCCGAGGAAAATATTTGTGTTCTTTGTTTACTATGCTTGGTGTTCTTTCAGTGATCCTACTAGTGAAAATTGTTTTAAAATATCATCTAAGCAATTAAGAAAAACTTAACAAAATGAAAGAGAGATAATCTTGGTCATCAAATCCTACTAGGAGTATAACCTCTAAACTATGTGGTAGGCTTTCCAAATTCTACCAAAGGCCAAATGACCTACACCACCATCAAAGATATACTATGATAATATAAGGAGAAGGACCTAGCTTTTACCTATGAGAAAGCATTTATTAAGGGTGTGCTGATAATATTTTCCCATATTTTTTGTTGAAAAACTAAGAATCTCAAAGACAAAGATGACTATCGTACAACTGTAGCTGTAGTTACACTAGAAGAAAGTGAATCATTTATCTATTTCTTTATACATGAAGCAAAGTGGCATTAGAAGTGGTTCTTACTTGACATCAATAGGTTGTACTCCATAGGAACTAGAATGATTAATGGAGAAAATAACTGAAATACTAAGAAATAGTTAAAATACTTGGCCTCCATTTTCTATTGATTTTGCACTAATACTACATTGTTTGCATTTTCAAATACAATATTTTTTTTATAATAGATTGTTCCATATGGGAGCGAAATATGCCAAATCTATTGCATGTTGTGTTATAGATCCGATAGAAAAAATTAATTTGTAATGATTGATGAGTAAACAAATTAGTAAAAATATTATAATGGAGATGTCTAAATAAGGTAATGTTACACATATAGGAGTGTAATATTACATATAATTGTTGATATCACATAAGATTATTGATATATTTAAATTTCAATGGTGTATAGGTGATCTCCCATTGATGTCCAATGTTGAGTATAAATATTCAACAAACATTTTGCACTTAAAGCTTAATCCTATGCACCATAGAGGTCATCCGACAAAGAAGTAGGGTTTTAGATTATATCGAATCCCTACCAAATAAAGGATGAAGTTGTTTTAACATGAAAATAGGAATAAAAGAAAAAGTATATTTATTAATACTTAAATGCAATCAAAATCAATCACTATAGAGGAACAAGAACATGGATATGAACATAAGAAAATACAATGACATAGACAGATAGAGACGATAGGTAGTACCGATTCCAAATATGCAACAACGCAATGATTTTTAATTGTCAAATTTCTTTCCTTAGAATAATCTTTGTAATAAGTAATAGATCCAACCATTCGTTTAGTCATAGTGACCCATCTATGAGTTTCAGGTGGAAATAAATAGGGGTTTGTTCTCAACTGTTCTATTATAGCCAAACAGAACTACTAGCCATATAAAGCTACTAGACATCGTTCAAGTCTTGTGGTGTTAACAAATAGAACAAGATGGCTCAAGCTAGGTACATAGTCTAACCATTTCTCTTAAATAACAATGTCAGTGGTCATATTTGCAACAAGGAGTTAAGTAGAATAGCAAAGGCAAAGGGACACATCAAGGGGCCATTAAGAATAGTACTAACTAATTTTTGACAAAATCATCTGATGGCCTCCTATTTTTGCTTGTTCAACACTTTATTTCTAGTTCAAAGTTCCATGAAATCAAGTAATATTCAACTTTATCTAGTTGTGTTTTGTGCTTGAATATGCCTTTTCAAGAGCAACATTGCAAGGTGCTCTAGTAGGTGAATTTTTTATATTTTTCATTGTTTATTTATTATTTTGTTTGGTTTTAATTTATACAATAAAACTTTAGTTTTTATTTAAAGGTTGGTCAATTGACAAGTCTTTATTTTTTTTATGCAGTGGTCCTTTTTGGTTGTTCGACCCAACGCTTGTCTCGACGCTTAAAGAATATATGTTGATTGAAGCAGGAATTTGGGGGATTTTGTTGCCAGAGAAGATGTCTCGCTTGGTTTCAAGTCGTTTCCAGGATGCATGTGAAGTTATCCGGTGCTGTTTTGTAGCTGTGATTTGCTCAAGAAATCATTGCCCTCAATCTTCAGCAATGTATGGATTCCAGGAAATCCGAATCCAATCTTTTGGTTTATGTATGCATTATTGATCGGGATAGGTGTAGATTTGTTGGGATGGGGTCGATCCTTGCTCAATGGTCGACTCATTTTGTGGTTCAAGTATAAATATGACTTTGAAACCCTAAGGGCACATGGAGAGAAGACACTGTAAACTCTGAATTTTATTAATTGATCAACAGTTGAGTTTACCTTCTTAAAGCTCTAATTTCAGATTCGTAGGTGTTGAAGGTAGGGCCCACCTTCAACTCTGATCATTTGTGTATATCATTGTTTTTACTGCTGTAGGTAAAGTTACACTGTATATTTTGATATTGTCTTTCATGGATGTATGCTAATGGTTTTTAATAAATTGTGATTTGGGAATGAAATTCATGCTTACATTAAGCTAGTCGATGTCATTAAAATATGTGTGATGAGTTTGATTGCATTATTCAACACTTTTTGGATAAAATAGCTACCTTCAGCTTTGTCTGTAGGTTCGATTTGATAGAGTAGTGAGAGTTGGATTTGGATTTCAGATTTCTTTTACTTCCAGGAGTGATACTGATTATTGAATGGTTACAATTTTTGTCTAGAATTCTTTTAGATCATAGAGTTTACAAGGCTGTGGAGTGTTTCACAGGGTTGTATTGCTTTAAAGAATTTAAAAGAACTTGCAGCATTTACTGAATTCACAGAGGCTTTAGAAGAATATAGAATTTGCAGAGATTTTAGCTTATAGAGTTTATAGGGTTTTCAGGATAGTATTTCAAACTGGTTATATAGAGGATTGGAGTGATGTTTTGTTTATTTCATGATCTTGAATGAAATTAAAAAGAAGAATCACAATTCATTAATATTTAACAGCGTTGTTTCCTATGGTTTGAAGATAAGTCTCGTAGGATAGGCAAATGAGAGTGAAGTGTGTGTTGTCTGAATAGTTCCAATACATTTTTGTGAGCATAGAATGCAAGTAGAGTGTATCCATTGTTAGCAGAAAGACAAATTTAATTCTAGTAATTGTTTGTGAATGATAAGCGTTTGTATTAATTAGGGTTAAGAAGAGTCATCATGTTAGCATAAGATTCTTTATGGGTGATGAGTGTAGTCTTAGATGCAATGTTCAAAAGGTATAAGACCACTAGGATTGATCAAAAGTATTCATTTTGTAGGCAGATTTGAAAGCAGGGTTTCCTTTAATGAACTATTTACTTGCTTGGTTGCTTGTTTTAAGGAATAGATCAATAACTAGCATAATTTGAGATTGCTGTAGGATTTATTGGATTTGATAAATCTTTGGACTGCAAAACAATGCTCAGTAAGCTGGTTCCCTTTCCTTAGGTTAGATGTAACAACTTTTGATATTGATTATTCAATAGAGTAGTTAGTTCCATAGACTACATTCTGTTCTTTGTCTCTGAGCAAATCAAAATTACCCTAGGCATGAGCTTGAAACCACTTTGCCCTACACATATGGTGTAGTGACTCAAAGTTTACGTGTCATGGTTGACAATTAAATTAAAGGTAAATTAAGTAGCAATAATTTTACCCAACATCATCATTCATTTTTGTTAATTGCTTTAAAAAGGAGGTTAAATAACAATGACAATTGTCATATTTGAAACAAGGAGTTAAATAGAATAACAAATTCAAAGGGACATATTTCATGGAACCATAAAAAATAGTACTAACTAAGAATCAATAAAAGAATCATTCAATTAAGTTAATTGGAATGAAATGGAGGTTAAATAGTATATAAATGAAAAACAATGAACCATGAAATTCATGTTGGATTGGAGTATGTATACAATTGATCTTGTAAGATCAAATTGTCATAGCCTTGCACTAACATCCCTACTTTATGCTACATAGGAGTTAGGAAATTATTGTATGCGACCATGTCCATTAAATAAGGTCCATTAGATAGTAGTAGATAATTAATTAATGTAAATATGGTCTCTTTGATGTTTGGGCCCACTAGGTAGTTGGTACTCATTAATGATGGGACCACAAGTAATCAAGGCCTTGCCTATTGGAATCCTATTTAAAGAGATAGGATGATATGAATTCTTTTGTAGGGTGCTATCTTATTTGGAGTGTTGCTTGAGTGAAAGGTTTCCCCACCTTGAGAGGAAAGTGAGTATTGCTTTCTATTGGATTATCGTAATACAAGGGCATATTGTAAATAATTTAATTTTAATTGTCTTTGTATTTGGTATTCTACATTATAATATTTGTATGCTTGGTTGTGTTCTATGTTTAAGGGTTAAGGAACATCACAAGTGGTATAAGAGCTATTTCCTAAACATTCATGCCTCAAGATCTTTTGCAATTTTTTTAAAGGTTAGAGACATGTCCTGATGTCTTTAAATAAGACAAAAATATGTCATTCATTGGGTAAAAGTGTGTTTGGAGAAGAATATGTAGAATATTCAAGTCATGCCATGTGGCTGGAGATCCTTGTAATCTTTGATGGTGCCCATTTCAATAGTACCTCATTAGACATTACCTATATATGAAATAGTCTTCCACATACCCTTGGGTATATCGAAATCCCTTTATGCACACCTAAAACCAATATTGCATGACTAGTAGCTATATTGTTTCTATATTACACTAATAAAAACACTTTGGCATATCACCCTCCCATACCAAGGTATCAGGTAGCACAACCAAGTGTACATTTTATCCTCCTTATTTGGTGTTGTAAAAGATTCAACCATGTACACTTTCTAGAAACCTTTTGATACATTATAGGGATGTTGCACCTAAAATATTCACTAATCATTTAAATCCCTCAAAGCACATGGCCAAGAACTCTTTTGGACACCTTTTCCCCACTCTTAGACTAGATGACACATATTTCCTTCTAAGACAGAGCACCAGGAAGGGTTGGAACACCTTGCTCAATGATAACATGTGGTATTGGAGCTCTTTTCTTCAATACAAAGTGTGTCGGCACACATACCTTCACTGCAAGGAGCTCCAACAAGCTTTAAAAGGAAAAAAATAGAAGTTTCGAGAAGCTTCCAAGCGAAATATATTGTGGAGGATGATCCTATCTATTAGGGAGAGCTGGCACTCAACCTCCTAGCCCATAGGGATAATCCCCTATCCTCTTCCCAAAAGGTATGATCTCATTTGATCCTCCCTTGGCCTATAAAAGAAGTCTTCATGGACCATGTGAAGGGAGACCAAGAAGAGCATCCTTATGATTTTGGATTGAAGTCTGGTATTGAGGCAAAGTTGAGGGAGTGTTGTGAGAAAAGAGTTTGTATTAGTGGAGAGTTGTGTGAGTGTGTCAAAGATATTATAGAGACAAAGCTATTGACATCAAGGATTTGGTTGTATCTTTCTCTTTTCATTTGATTAATACAAAAATGTTTCCCTTTCCCATATGTGATTCGTGTGAATATCAATAATTTATTATTAGATTCCTTGATCACTAATATAGATTTTTGATCTATCTTGTTCCTCTCATCCCTTGTCTTGTTTCTGATGTTTCTTTTCAAGTACATTAGATCACATCAAGATCAGTGGAACAAAGACAAAAGCTTTTAGATATGAGTTAAAAGATTTATTTATTGAAGTAAATCAATTATCTAGGGAAATGATATGTTGTTGTGACTTTTTGTTCTAGACTTGTACCATATAGGATAGAGGAACAAGTAGTGTCCGCACTGGTTGAAGTATTCCTACAAACAAAATTGGTGACCATACTGAGAAAAGATCCAATCATATATGGGATAGATCCGATCAGATCTGGAGCAGATCCAGTTATATTTGCAATTTTTGGTAACACTCTTTCTTATAAACTTGTGATTCTTGTTGGCTTAACTCATTTGAGTTGTTAAGGTGAGTGATCCACCTCATCATCCTTTCATTTGAATCTTGTGAAGTGTGTTTTACTTCCTTATCAGTCAAGCTCAATACATCATTGGTTTCTTTGACAGGCTATTGGCCTTTTTACATCTGTGGATTCGTCGACACCCCTGGGTAGGCTTGACAGAGCGCCGACCATACTCTGGTGCCTTTTTCATTTTGAAAAGTGCATCGCTGGTGTCACACCCCTGGTTTTGACCCCATTTGCATGATGTATAAAATGTAATTAATCATGGTGAGGAGCTCAAGGCAAAATCCCCACCATCGATTTGGTCGTGTATGTTTCGGCAATAGGGGTAGTTGCTGATGGTCTATCGTGCTATGTGGCACATTATAACTTGACATCATGTAAATACGCACATCAAATAAAATAAAATACAACCAGCTACGACAGTGCAACATTGAATGAAAAGGGAATGGTTCCAAAGGATAAGGGGTGGGGGATGTCAAACCTTGGTTTATGGGGGGGAAAACCCATGTGTTACTACCTTGTGTGTTTGCCACCTTTCTTGTCTTATCCAACCTCTTTATTGCTTGTTTTGTTAGTTGGGGAGTTATTGCTGAATGGTTGCCGGTGGTTGAGGCAGTTATTGTCTTTGGGAGAGGGGTGGCAGGACTGTCAGTCCCTTGCCCACATGCCCACCCCACCCATGACTGCATTCACTCTTCTTCCCCACGTTTTCCAACCTTCAGGATTATGGTCTGTTGGTTCTCCCGATTTCCTGCTAATCCTCATGCAGGATTTGGTCTGTGGATGTCTCACGCAGAGATGAGTTCGGCTTCCTCTTGTGCACCATTGTTCTGTTCATTCGTGCACATAGGGGATTCTTCATTCTATTCCCTCATGTTGGTTGATTCGCACACATAGCTGAAGCTGCTTCTCCTCACCCACAGGTTGGGATCCTCACGCAGAGAGACATTCTGTCTTCTTCTCATGCACGGGAGTTCTGTGTTGGTTTTCCTCACGCAGGGAATGGGTGAAATCGTGGCTGTCACTCAGGATTTTTGGGTGCAAGATCCATTTCTACACTCAGGGACTATGTGTAAGTCTCCTTACTGATTTGTGGCCGTGTATATGTTTTCCTCTGTGTTTTGTGGTCTGGTACAGGTTCCCTCATGCACAGACTGTTTGGGGTCATTTTTCTATGCTGTGAGCCATGCTCACTGATTATGTTTTTGGGCTATTGTCCTCCCCACGTTTTGTGTTGGCTGTGGTTTCCAATTGCATTTGGGTCACTGTGCATTCGTGTTGAGCCGTTTTCCACTGAGGTCTGCGTTTGAGTCTCCCATGGCTATGATGGGAGGGCTGTTCATTATCCAGTGTGGGCTGTTGATTGCTGCCATCATTCGTGGTGGGGTTATGTTGTTGATGCACCCTGGTTTGGGTTGCTGCTGAGTTGTTTTGGCCATGATAGGGCCAAGAACAACCCTGTGTTGCCTTGTGGGCTTGAGCTGTGCTCATCGTTTGTTTGGGATTATCACAGGTCGTCTTTGCTTCTTCACAGAGCTGTGAAGGGTTGTTTTGCTGCATGTGTGCAGTGGTTGGTCTTCGGACTGTGATGGCTTGGCCAGTTTGTTGAGGGCCTGATAAACCCGGCTGTGTTGGTTTGCTGATGGTGTCCCTTGGCTATGTGTAAGCCTGCATTGACCCTTATCCTTGGAGGAATCATGCCCAGCTCGGGGGTGGCAGCATTGCTGAGAGAATGATGAGCAAGCTAGCCTATGGTTGGGTGGAACGTTGCAGCGACGTAGCTGGTTGCGGGGTAAACTCTTCATCAAAAATATAAGTAATCTTGACCGTGTTATCCTTGCAATTGAATCTATTGTTTTATGAATTATAATGAACATGTTAAATGCTGGAAATGTATATGTGTTGCTTCCACTGTATATTGATGTCATAGGAATTATGAATCCCTGTATGCTGGATTATGCATCATGTTAAGCTTTTAATTTTCAGCATTGATGGATTGTATATGTTCATGGGGCTATTTGCCCGATTATTGTGGTGTTCGTCGCATCCTCTTCGCCGGTCTGAGGGATGGGGACGTGACAACTGGAACTCTTTTTTTGATTGCATAGTGCGCCACTGGCACCTATACCCAGTGTACATAGTGCACCGACACTATCATGGTACTCTGGTGCAACCTTACACAGTGCGTTGAGGTAGGACACCCACTGTCTTGAAGCTTGTGCTTTGATATTTTTTGTTTTTCTTGGGTTGTTGATTGATTTGCATATTATCTTATTGTTAGGCCTGATAGTATGGTAGTCTGATCTCCCTTCTCGAGTTCATATCTAGAAATTTTTATTGATAGGAATTTCAAAATTGAAAAAAATTGTGTATGAATTGTAGTTTTGGGTGCATGGTTTGCTTGATCAATTATCTGAAAGTGATTGTAGGTTTATAAGAAAATAAGGTCTATAGTTTCTTTGCAATTGTTTAAGTATAGTCGTTTAGTGTTCTTTCTTTTTCAAATCATATAAAAAACAAAAGAATATTGTTGGCTTGTTTTTTTTTATTGCTCTTGGTTTGCCTAAGTAGTTAGAAAAATAGTTCTTTGTGCGTTTGATTGAGAAAGCATAGATTTTTAGGAATTAGAAGCTCTTCTTCCTTTATCCTTTCAAAGATCTTGTAGTCTTAATGTTGAAAATTCTTGTGTGTTTGGAAAATTGTCAAAGATATTGAAGTTAAATAGTTGAAAGTGACATAATATCTTTGTTTTCAAAGAAGAAAAGTTTCTCCTTTTCTCTAAGTAGCATTCATTGAAGAGAAAAGTTGCCTTGCATATAGATCTTAACTTTGCATCTTGATCCACATTCCATAATTATTCACTAACCATAAAGATAAAATAAACGGTAGCTTAGGTTAAAATTTTTAGTAATTTGAGTGATAGGATAGAGACGTGTTCCAGTGTCTTAAAACGTAGGAGCTGTCGTTATTTTCCTGCACTGCATCCCAAAGATCATGTGGTTCTTCCACGCACTATTGGTATATCAAACTACCTTCCACATACCCTTGAGGTATATCGAAAGGTACTTCACGTACTTAGTGGTATATCAGAAGGCCCCTTTCGAACGATTGTGTATTAGACAACACTAATATAGATTTGAGCTCCCATGTACCTTGAGTATATCGGGATACCCCTCTAGGATACCCAAACCAACTGAGAAAATCCTTTTGGACATCTTGTTGGAGCAATACAACGAGAACAACACTCAAGGAGCTACTCCCCATGTGTCCTCTAGGTAGTCGGGTATTCAAGAAAGGGTATGGTTCCAATCCTCCTTGTCGCATTTTACTGTTGGACCCTATGGTATATTGCAAGTGGTGAAAAATTGACAATTCTAGTGAGGAAACAACTATCACAAGCCCATCCTTTCATTTAAGTTTGTTTGTGGCCTTAGCTTGCATAGGTTTTTTTGTGTGTGATCTCTTCTTTGTATAGAGCTTTAAAGTAGAGATCTTTGGACAACATCTTGGCTGAACTACTTACGAGTCGATCTCGCAGGTTGCAGGGTTTACCATCTGAATCTCCTCCTGTCGTGGAAGGAAACGAAGGTGAAACCATGGACCGACCAAATACTGTTGATTCTCATGTAGAAGGAGTTCCAACCATTGAATCCAGGGAATAAATTTCCTCTTTTCAAAGTCTTATCATAGTCCAACAACCTTCTACGAAAGACACCACTTTTCATTGTCGAACAGAAGGTCAACCTGGTGCACTAGATTGGGTGTTCAATCACCCGTCAGGTGATACAGTGGCAGTAGAATTTGGTCCAGATGCTCCTGTAGTAGGGATTTCACCTTAGCTACAATCAGAAACAGATACCTTCCGTCTATAGGAAAAAATGATAGGGTCTCTGTGGATGGAAGAGAAACCTGCAGGAAAGGGTTAGTGAACCATAAAAAACCCTGCAATAAATCTGTTACAGAAATGAAAAGATAAAAACTCCGCAATGAAAATGTTAGCAAAAAAAAACTAAGCTAATAAGAAGAAACAAACATTATACCTTCTGGTTTTGATGAAATGGGCCACCATGCCCTAGCGAGAAGCTACCTCTCTATGGAATGGGATTTGGCTAATGGAGCAAGTGAGCAAGAGGGGTGAATGGCTTGAGAGAGATGGGTCTCAAGGCACTCACACGGGCAGAGTAACGGTAGGAAAATGAGGAATGTTTTGAGAGTGACCCCCACCCTTGTATTTATAGTTTTTTTTCTTCTGAGTTTTAGGGTTTTAAGCCCTTGGTCAAGGATTTAGCCCCTTTTTTGGACTTTAAGCCCTTTTCGACCATTCTTTAGCTCCTTTAGGGTTTTTAAACTCTTTTTAGGGGTTTTAGACCCCTTTTGGAGGTTTTATCCCCTTTGAGAGCTATTTAGGCTCTTTTATGGGGTTTTAAGCCCTTTTTGGTGTTTTTGAGCCTTTACAAGGGTGTGGGGGTCAATGAGGGTAGTGAAATAGATGTCTTTGTGTGGTGTAGGTCATGTAGAGATAACCGAGGGATTTTTTGGGTTAACAGATTGCCCCCTAATGTGTGAGGGTAGGAGCTCATCGTATGGCCAACGAACATCATAGGATTTTTTGGGGAGAGGTGGTGCTTCCCGGGATGGGACATGGTGGCTTTTGGTTTTTCTATTAATATGGTTCCCATCAATGGGTGAGAGACAAATAATGTGTGACATGTATATGGATGAGGTAGGAATCCCCATGCTTGTAATGATGTCAAAATAATAATGTGATCTAAGCTATAAAATGAAAGAATTGATCATGTACAATTGTTGTTACATAGTGGTTGCCTCAATAAGAGGCTGAATATAATACTGATATGAAGAACTGCTACATTGGACCGATGCCATTCTCATGGAATGCTACATCTTCATGACTGATGGTCTGCTGGATCTAGAATGGTACATGGATGTAGGGACTCAATGATGGAGAGTCAGAGTCTTTGTGGTACAATGTGCTGCATCAATCATGAATCTATACCGAAGCACTGTTCTGGGGCTTCTGAACACTGTCTGCAATGCAACCCGAAAATCACAAGGGGCATGAACCTGTTTGGGTCCCTCAATGGACTCATCAATGTGCTAGATTCAGGTGACATCTGGGGTCTTCGACCAAATACTACGCGGACCAATACCATGTATGAATCTCATCGGTGTGATGATGTAGCTAGAGTCAAGCACATGAGACACAACCATCCTGAGAGGCAGTAAGGACTCCTCTCAAGTGGTCCAAGGAACTCATCAATGAGGTTAATGAAACCAGGATACAGGGACCTCTAGGTCTATCCTCTGGAATATATGTGTTGTCGTTGACAGAGGGATATTTGCAACTGACCAAGGTGATGGTGTTTCCTTGACCAGAAGCGCGAGGGAGATAATCGAAATATGTGAGACAATATGAGGATTGACCCACTGAATGGGGGGGGAGGTGGAACAAGGATAGGGGGGGTGTAGTGGACCCAAAATTCCTTTGTTCAGAGTATGATGGAAGGGTGGACTAAGTAGCAAATGAGACTGACTCACGGGAAAGGGATCATAGCTGTAATACCGGGGATTTAACTACAGATGGGAAATACTTGGGGGAGGTAGACACTTTTGGTATTGATAGTGTTAAGTCAGTAATTTGTTTCTTCAATTTTGGTTTGATTTTCATTTTATTCAAAGTAACTCTTTTTTTTTAAGTTTGATTATTTGCTTCCTTTAGGAAAATTTTTGGTTGTTAGGTGAATTTTTGAACATGGCTTTTATATTTTTGTTTTATTTTTGATCCTTTACGTTTTGATGGGGTTTTTAAAGGTCATTATATCGAAGAATGGATTCACAAATGATTTTTCTGAGCATAGTCATGCATAATCATTACTCAAGTAGCTTTTAAACTCCATACAAAATGCCTAAAAGTTGTAAGACAACTATAAAATAGCATTAAAACTATTCTTGTAGCGCTGGAGCCAAAAATTAACGAAAGGGCGCTACAAGAATATCGCGACCCTCATTTCTTCTGATTTTATAGCAAAAATTTGGCATTTTCTTGAATGATGAGTGACTAATCACGTATTGTGGAGTGTTTACTATGTGTAGATTCAGAAATTATCATAAGAACAAGTAGTTCCACATCGTGAGGGAATCGTGGTCATCGTGAGCCCAAATGCAATTCATTTTGACAGGTAGTAGCGTGGTTTGAGTTTAATATGAGATGAGTTGTCATTTGCATGCACATTCAAAGACGAAGGACTTAGTGGAGTAACTATAACCACTAAAAAACCGGGCATTGCTGCTGGGAAACAGAGTGGAGGTTTTCATAGTTGCTCCGAAAACTAGGGCTTCTTCATTTTGACATCTGGACTTAAATTGCACCTTGAAAGATACCTATAACTCTCAGGTCGTTACTCAAACAATATGAAGAACGGTTGAAAGTATCTACAGTCGATCAATTAAAAGGTATTCCACGATAAGCCAATATAGCTGAAAATTTGGGGCTTTTTTGGTGGGGTTCGTTTTAGCAAAAGTGATCAAGGGAGAGGTTAAATTGTGCTGTTAAATGAAATTTCATCCAAAGAAATGGCTGCCTGATACATGTTGAGATGTTCTGTTAAGTGGAGAACTAAAAATTAGCTTTATATTGGACTATGCATTTGTTGAAGTTAAAAAGAGGTTGGGTTGAAAGCAATGTATGTTACGATGATTCAAATTTAATACTGCTGCTGGTGCAACATGAGATGAAGGAAATGGACATTTGAGACAATATGAAAACCTATATATCCTAAAGACCTAATTTTTCTAGGTTTTGAAGCTTACTGTTTTTGAAAGACAAAAGAAGCAGCGAAGAGCTAAAGGTTTGAGAGTAGAGGCAAACCTACTCTCATTTTGATACTGAGATTACTGAGAGCTGAAATGGACTAAGTTTAAGATTGTTCTGCTCTATAAATATTCTCATCTAACCTATAAACAGTCTGCATTTAGTCTAAAAGTTGTCAGTTGGGATTCTTCATGTAAAAGCTCTTTTGTGAAGAGATTGTTTATACATAATTCTGGCAGGTTATGGGTACTAATACACAGGTTCATTCTATATGCTGGAGGTGGACAGTCATTAGAATAATTAAATGGAATGACAATTATCAGTGGTAGTGAAGAATCTAGCCTGTATCAAAAGAACAAAAGCAGAAGTCAGAGAAGAGTAAGGAGAGCTGTTTTTGAAACCTGAGGGATTTGAAAAGAAAACAATCACCCGACTGGTCATTAATTGAACCCTAAAACCTATACAGTTTTCATCCTCTGAAGAAAAATGGGCAAGAGTGGTAAAATTAACAAAGCTGAACCTACTGATGTAGCTTGGATCGAAAAACTTCCTAGATGTGTTGAACTATTCCAACAGGCTGGTTGGCTTGAATTCTTCAAAAGAATAAATGGGTATAATACTGAAGTGTCTTGCAAGTTTGCGCAATGCTTTAAAGATGACATGGTGACCTTTGATACTCTTAAGTTCAGGTTGATAGTGGAATTGATTGTAGAAGCCACAGGGATTAAGAATGAAGGTGAATTATGGTTTAAGAAATTGCCCTTTACCTTTGATCCTCAGAGATACCTATTACCAAATGTCACTCCTGAATGGAATACAGGCATTCTTATTCAAAATTTCAGAAAGTAATGGGTAGAACCAATCAGAATTTTGCAGAGTTATATTACTTGCAAGGGCAGGTATGCTTATGTGTTTAAGTATCACTTCAGGTTTTTGCAACATATGGTGGGAGATTCCAAGATGAACCTTCCATTTTTTCTATTCAAAAGCTTGCAGAAAATGGCTAGCAAGGTCAAAGGGCATATGAACCATTCTTCTCAGTCCATCTTTCATCATGGGCTAATTAAGTTGATTATTAGTACTGTTTTGCAGCATGAAGGTAAAACTTGGGACCTCTTTCTTTTTTTGTCAGGTTTTCAGGTCAAACAAGAAGATCAACAGCCTAAGAGGCAAGCAGACAAAGGGAAGGTGATGATGAGAAAATTAGGTCAGAAAACTAAACCTGCAGACAAGGAGGATGTCAAAGTTGAGAAGGCAGTAGAGCATGTGGAGGCTGACAGTAAACTCAAAGTGTCTTCAGTTGGCACTACAGGTAGATATTCACTGTTTTCAGAAGAAGAATTGCAGCCTAGGCAGCAGTTGATACCAGCAGCAGTCTCCAAGGAAACTAAAGCTGCTGTTATAGAAAAGGTAGCTATGCCTGAAGATAATTTTCAAACCCAACAGAGAAGTCCACTCACCATTATCTCAGATGAGGAGGGATATTTACTAGAAGAAGATCAATCCATTGATAAAGCAGAAGGCAAGCATGAAACCTGTAGAGAATTCTTCACTTCAGAGATCAAAACAACCAAACCTAATAATAAGAAGAAAAGGACTGTAACCCCATATTGGAGGCCTAAAACCAGGCCAACAAATAAACTAAGATGGAATATGAAGAGGTTACTCAATCCAAAATTGAATTCCAAACAAGAGACTGTCTTGACTGATACTTCCTCAAATGAAGAGACAGAAATTGGTAAAATGGACAGTAAAAACAAGGGAAAAACAGTTGCTAAACCTTCCTCTTCTCAGCCTGCAAAGGTAAAAGGATTATCACAGTCTGTAAAAGAGTTAAGGCAGCCCAAGTTTGAATTGTCTGCCATAATTCTTGAAATAAAAAATAAACTTTGAAAGCAACAGCAGGAAGAAAAAGCTAAAGTATCTCCTGTTGAAAATCAAGAATGGGAAGAAGAAGATGAGCTTATACTTAGGGAAGCAGGTATTCTGAAAGATCCTAGTATTCCTGCTGATTCCACAGACTTGTTAAATAAGGATGCAGACATTTTTATGAGGTTTGACACACCTGAGATGCCCAGTTATGAGCAGGAGATCATGACAGGAAGGTCAGTTGATTCAGATAAAGAAAACTTGCAGAAGATTATTAAGCAGTACAAACAACAGATGAAATACATGCAAGATGTCAATGATGGGCTGATGATGGTTAACAGAGGGCTCAAAGAAGAGCTACAGGATGTCAACAATCATTTCTAGGAGCTTACAGTAGTATCCAAAGAGGTTCTCAAGAGAAAAAGAACTACTGACATGCACTGTACAGAGTTGGAAAAGACAGTAAAGAACTTGCAGCAGGAAAATAAGAAGCTCACCAAAAGGATAACTAACCTAGAGCAGGAGCAGAAGAAAGCTAAGAGGAAAGCTCAAGCATTAGATGGCATTGCTCTGCTAGCTGAGGCAATAAAAGAGCTATGAGTCACTTGTTCATTTCAGTTATTTGTTATCTTTTTCAGAAACATATTAGTTAGGGATTACTATTTTTAGAAAAATCATGTTTCGTAATATTTTACTTTTTACTTTACCTCATCGAGTGGATGGAAGACAGTTAGGGTTTTTGACCCCTAACTGATTTTGTAAAAAACACTATTTAGAGAGGTTAGAAAGTCATTAGCAGGGTTCGATTTTTGGGATAGCTTCAGGAGGTCTGCAGGGTTGTTCATGAGTTCAGACTTGTTCATGAGTTAAGTATAAAGCTCTTGTATGCATTTGGTGATGAAACTATGAGATATATGACACTTGTACCCTTCAGTTTCTGTGTTGGCTTCATTGTTCAGCTTGTCTAGTTGCTTAATTTATATACTCATTACTGGTTTATGTTTATATGCTGGTGATGCTTGTCTTTTATGAATGAACTCCAATACTGTTTTCTGTGGGATCTTGTTGAATGTATAATGCATCTTTGTCTTATTTTGCTTATGATTCAGTTATTACTTTGCTCAAGAATGTATTTCCTGTCTTTCCCCAAAATTTTACAACCACTAAAACATTGCAGAAACCCTAAACCTAATCTGTTTTATTGAATTTTATCTTGAGTGTGTGTTGGCTTATTTCTCTGGCCTTAGAAACAATTTCTGGCACAAACATCTTTGGCACCGTTGCCGGGGATGAAGCTGAAGCATATCTTCCCTGGGATACTCATCTATTTTCCTGGTTTAAGAGGTGGAATTAAACCAACACTTTTTGAAGGCTATTTTTCACCAAATTTGTCAAAGTGGCTTCTAGAGGAGTGGGAACCAGGAACAGACCTACTTCACCATTACATTCAGGGGTTTCAGACCCTGAACAAATATTGAAAACAACAAGAAAACTCAGAAGGTCTCAATCTTTACCACCCTTTGTGACCCTGACCAGTTGGGTGCTTCATTACATTCAGCTGAAACCTCACCTTGGATCAAGCCTACTATACCTGATAGCTCTTTTCAAATCTTTACAAATCCTCAATCCTTTAGAAAAGCCAAAGCTGCCTCTCCTGGTAAAATACCTCTTTTTCAACTGAAATTAGGTAAAAGTTTGTGGCAGCCAGGTTCTAGTCAAGCTTCTTCATCTGCAAATCCAGTCAGTCCAAAGATGGAATCCCAAAACCCTCGCATAGACATGATGGACCGGATGGTTGCAGCTATATATGCACCATTAGTCTTACCTCAACCTTTACATGCATTTCCCAGAGGTGATTACCAGAAGTATATGCCTAGATTCAATGGACAGGGAGAAAACACTACTGAGGAACATTGGGAGGCTTTCCTAAGTTATGCTAACAATCAAAACATTGAGGTCAAAGATGTATGGATGAGGGTATTCGTTCAGAGCCTTGATGGGGATGTAAGAAAATGGTTCAGAGAGTTTCCTACCAACTCAATCACTATAATTGAAGAGCTCCGGGATCTCTTCATGAGGCAATGGGGAGACACAAAAGATCACACCTACTATATAACTGAGTTTGGAGCTCTCAGAAGAAAAAAAGAGGAGACTGTTGCAGATTTTTCCAAAAGGTTTAACAAACTGTATAGTAGGATTCCAGCAGAAATTAAGCCTACTGAAACATCAGCTAAACTCACCTATGCCAATGCCTTTAACCATGAATTTTCTCTATTATTGAGAGAAAGGAGACCTATCACCTTGCTGAACATGCAAGATGCAGCGTTGGAGTTTGATTCCAATTTATTGGCTTCAAATAGACTTAAGAAAGAAACATCTCAGCAGCTTTATGATAAAAAGGGAAAGAAGGAAGCAACTTCAGGAAGTTTTGCTCCTCATTCTGCTGAAGCTAAAATTGATGAAATGGCTAAGCTGGTAAAAATTCTCACTGCAAAATTGAATAAATTAGAACTTGAAAAGAATTCTGGAAAACCTGCTCCAGAAGCTGAACGAAATCCAAATAACCAGAATCAGTTCAGGAGGTAATTTGCTCCTAGATTCATACCAAGAGAACGCAAGAACAATGATATCCAGCAAGAAAGGAGAGAAAATGAAGACCAAAGAGTGCCCCCACCTCTTCAGAATAATGTAGCTGATGAAGAAGAAGTTGATGAACAACTGCTCTTTGAAGAGACTGAGACTGATCAAGATATGAATCATTTTGGAGAAGGATTCTCTGGAGGTTTTGTTAATGAGGAATAATTTCTGAATGCAGAATATTATGATGCTGACATGTTTGAAGCTAAGGATGACTTGGATTTGGAAAATACTGATGTAACTGCTGCTGTTCATCAGAATGGACCCGAGAAGACTATAAATCTCAGATCAGCCCCAAAGCAAGTGGTGCAGGCCCCAAAGAAGAAAGCTGATGTTCCTGCTGCCACTGTTCCTGCTGCTACTATTCCTGCTAAACAGACAACTGATCCTGTACCAGAAAAAAGACAAGTTGTAGAAAAATCAAGGAAGACTCTAGAGGTGGAAGAGGTAAACAAATCTGTTCTGAATTTCAGGTTGGAGAATGAATTAGGGAAGTTAAAGATTCCTGTACCTTTAACTGAGTTAATAAAGAATCCTTCATATAAACAAACAGTCTTGAAAGTGATGAATTCAACAAATAATCAGCCTGTTTCAGACATAGTTAATCTGCAGGAAGAAAACCCTAGAATCTTCATTGGATCAGCCCTAGCTGAAAAAACTGAAAATGAGGCTGGTGCTTCACCTCCTTTCTACGTCAGCATGACAGTCCATGATCAAATGATTCACAATTGGCTTTTAGATTCAGGAGCATCCCACAATTTGATGCCAAAGGTTGTTATGGAAGCTTTGGGCCTGAGCATCACTAAGCCTTACCATGACCTATATGCCTTTGATTCCCGAGCAGTGAAGTTCCTTGGAGTAATAAAGGACATGGTTGTTAGCCTAGCTCAGTTGCCCATGAAAAGTGTGATAATGGATGTTGTGGTAACTGATATAACACCGAAGTTTGGTTTACTTCTATCTAGGTCATGGGCTAAAAAGGTTGGGGGAACCTTACAAATGGACCTTTCATATGCTACCATTCTGGTGTTTGGTAGAGAAACTAGAAGACTGTATAGAGAGCTGCAGTTTGCTTACATAGTGATAGATGACAAGAATCGCACTAATCACCCACTGTACTCTGTTGATAAAGATCTTGGTACATGCATGTTACATTTCAGTGATGAGGATAATTATACTAGTCTGTTACAAGTGGAAAAAGAACAGCCAGTAAAACGCAACAGAAATGAAGAAAATGCACTGTGGAAATTGTATTTTGATGGATCCTCATGCAAAGAGGGTGCTGGAGCTGGAGTTCTTCTCAAATCTCCTGGAGGTGAAACATTGAGGCTCATGTACAAGTTGGAATTTGTTACTACAAATAATACCGCTGAGTATGAGGCTTTGCTACTGGGATTAAAGGCTGCTAAAGGATTAGGCATTCAGCAGATTGCTGCATTTGGCGACTCTGAACTAGTTGTTTAGCAAGTGAAGAACAACTATCAAGTGAAGTAGGGTTTGTTGAAGCTTTACCGGAATGAGGTATGGGACATGCTTGAAAACTATTTTGTAGCTTTTAATATTACCTATATTCCCAGGGATTACAACCAGACTGCAGATTCATTGGCTTTAGCTGCCACACACTTCAGAATTCCTAAGACTACTCAGTTGAGGTATCCCATTGAAATAAGGTACAGACCTTCTGTACCTGATAATGTAAAACAATGGAGAGTGTTTGAAGATGATACTGAGATTAAAAGGTTTATTGAACTTACAGATGATTTTTCAAATTCCTTAATTGATCAGGATGAGGATGATGAAGAAGAACAGCTGGATGAAATTGCCGCAGAAGAGATAGCAGGTCATAAGATTATTGAATTGAAGAGTAACTTCATCCCCAAAGGTTTGGTACCTCTGGAAAGAATATTTACAAAGGATGATACACCTTCAATGCCTGTTGTTTAGTCTTCAGAAGAGAATGTGATAGACTACAATATTGGTTCAGCTGAACACCCTAGAATGGTCAAAATTTCTAAATCATTGACAGCTGAACAAAGAAATAGATATATCAAACTGTTAAAAGAGCATGTAGATGTATTTGCATGGTCCTATGAAGAACTAAGAACTTATGATACAGGAATCATACAGCATAAGGTGCCTTTAAAACCAAATGTTAAACCATTTCCTCAGAAACTAAGAAGGATCAACCCAGCTTTGTTTCCTGTAATTGAAAAAGAAGTGAAGAAGCTGTTGGATGCAAAGATAATCATGCCTCTCAGGTATTATTCTTGGGTGGCTAATTTGGTCCCTATCAGAAAAAAGAATGGAGAAATCAGATTATGTGTTGATTTCAGAAACCTGAACAGATCTTCATTAAAAGACAACTATCCTCTTCCTAAGATTGAACAGGTATTGCAGCAAGTGGTTGGAGCACAAAGGATCTCTATGGTGGATGGTTTCTTAGAGTACAATCAGATTGCAATGCACCCTGATGATAAGGAGAATATAGGCTTTACAACTCCCTGGGGAACATTCATGTATGGCAAGATTCCCTTTGGCTTGATGAATGCTGGAGCAACCTTTCAGAGAGCAATGGATATTGCCTTTGTGGGAGAAAAAGATAAGTTTGATGTTATTTATTTGGATGATATCACTATTTTCTCGCAGTCAGATGATGAGAATTTGAAACATTTGAGGCAGACCTTCCTAAAATGCATAAAATTTGGCCTTTCTTTAAATCCCAAGAAGTCACATTTTGCTGTGCAAGAAGGTAAACTACTTGGCCACTTGGTGTCTGCTGATGGCATCAGAATAGACCCTGAAAGAGTGAAAGCTATACTGAAGATCAGTTTACCTAGGAGTAAAAAGGATGTTCAATCATTCATTGGAAAAATCAATTTTCTGTGGTGGTTTATTCCTAAATTTGCTGAAACCATTAAACAGATCATAGCCATGCTCAAGAAGGATAAAGAAGTTAAGTGGAATTCTGAGGCAAAGGCTGCATTTGAGAAAATCAAAGTAGCTCTTACTGAAGCACCTGTATTGGTAAGTCCTGATTTTACTAAAGAATTCCTTACTTTCTCATTTGCATAAGAAGACACAATTGCAGCTGTCTTACTTCAGAAGAATAAAGAAGGATTGGAACAGCCTATTGCCTTTTTCAGTAAAAATCTCAGAGATTCTAAGCTGAAGTACAGTATATTGGAGAAACATGCTTATGCTCTGGTAAAGGCTTTGAAATTTTTCAGAATTTATGTCCTGCATTCAAAAATCATTTCATTTGCTCCAAATTCTGCTGTGAAAGATGTCTTAACACAGCCTGATAGTGAAGGAAAGAGAGGCAAATGGATTGCAAAGATTATGGAGTATGATGTGGAGATTAGACCTACTAAGCTTGTTAAGGGACAAGGTTTAGCCAAGCTGCTGGCTGAATCAAATTGTTAGCCTCTGGGATTGTATGTTATGGCTTAAGAAATAGTTCAAGAAGAAGATCAAGCAGCACTGAAAAAAGAGAAGATCATGGATTTTTACTCCACATCTACCTAGTATGCAGACATAGTATATTTTCTGTTGTTTTTGCAATGCCCTAAATATTTTGATAGGAAGGCTGCTAGATCTTTAAAGCTTAAAGCTACCAAGTATTGTCTCGTAGAAGAGCAGTTGTTTTGGAAGAACCCCGGGGGTATCTTGCTCAAGTGTCTCGATCAATCTGAGATAGGAGGAGTGATTTCTGAATCTCATGAGGGTGCTTGTGGGGGGCACAAATACTGGAAGACAACAACATACAGAATTTTGAGAGCTGGATACTATTGGCCCACCTTATTTGCAGATGTTTATCAGAAAGTAAGGGC
>LPNX011205924.1:480610-491331 GCA_001517045.1 Pseudotsuga menziesii | reverse complement strand
AAAACCCATTGCAGTCAATGCTCCTTTCCAGCAATGGGGTCTGGATTTTATTGGAGAAATTAATCCAGCATCTTCAGGACAGCATCACTGGATTCTGACAACAACAGATTTTTTCACTAAATGGGTGGAAGCCATTCCTACAAGGAATGCTACAGACAAGGTAATCATGGATTTCATTGAAGAAAATATCCTGAGCAGGTTTGGCTGTCCTCAGAAGTTAGTGATAGATAATGCTAAGGCTTTCAAGTCTAAGGAAATGATAGCATTTTGTGAAAAGAACGATATTTCGCTGAAGCACTCAAATCCTTATTACCCCCAGGGTAATGGCTTGGCTGAATCCTCTAATAAGAATATCATTCAGAGCATTAAGAAGCTCCTAAAGCATAACAAAAGATCATGGGATTCAATGCTGAAATATGCATTGTGGGCTGATAGGATCACAGTGAAACAAGCAATTGGAACATCTCCCTATCAGTTAGTATATGGTACAGAGGCAGTTTTCCCTGTTCATTTGGGGATCCCAGTGATGAAATTTCTCCAGAATGCTCAAGAGGAGCTAGATGATATGCATAGGAGAATTTTTGAGATGATAGAGTTACAACAAAACAAGGAAAAGGTGGATGAAAAGGCACATTTGTACAGAGCCAAGATCAAAAGCAGATTTGATAGAAACAGTAAAGAAAATACTTTTTCAGTTGCTGATATGGTTCTAAGGTGGGATGCAAAGGAGCAAAAGGGTAAGCATGGTAAGTTTGACAATCTTTGGTTTAGCCCTTTCTTGGTGTCAAAAGTTTTGGAAAATAATACTTTTATCTTGCAGTCATTGGAAGGCGAGGAGTTGTCTAGCCCTGTTAATGGGCGATTCCTCAAGCATTTCTACAGTTTATAAGAGCATTTTCACTTTTCATTGTACATACCGGTGTGAGTGAAGCATAATAAGACTCCATATCCTAGTGGAAGTTTTACAGACAGATAGATAAGATAGCAGACAGAAGGCACTGGTCTATAGGTTCTTGAAGCCTCACAGGGAGGACTTCATCCCGCAGCTGGAGCCAGATGATAAGTCAGTAATTTGTTTCTTCAATTTTGGTTTTGTTTCTTCAATTTTGGTTTGATTTTCATTTTATTCAAAGTAACTCTTTTGTTTTAAGTTTGATTATTTGCTTCCTTTAGGAAAATTTTTGGTTGTTAGGTGAATTTTTGAACTTGGCTTTTATATTTTTGTTTTATTTTGATCCTTTATGTTTTGATGGGGTTTTTAAAGGTCATTATATCAAAGAATGGATTCACAAATGATTTTTCTGAGCATAGTCATGCATAATCCTTACTGAAGCAGCTTTTAAACTCCATACAAAATGCCTAAAAGTTGTAAGACATCGATAAAATAGCATTAAAACTATTCTTGTAGCGCTGGAGCCAAAAATTAACGAAAGGGCGCTACAAGAATATCACGACCCTCATTTCTTCCGATTTTATAGCAAAAATTTGGCATTTTCTTGAATGATGAGTGGCTAATCACGTATTGTGGAGTGTTTACTATGTGTAGATTCATAAATTATCATAAGAACAGGTAGTTCCACGTCGTGAGGGAATCGTGGTCATCGTGAGCCCAAATGCAATTCATTTTGATAGGTAGCAGCGTGGTTTGACTTTAATATGAGATGATTTTCCATTTGCATGCACATTCAAAGACGAAGGACTTAGTGGAGTAACTATAACCACTAAAAAACCGGGCATTGTTGCTGGGAAACAGAGTGGAGGTTTTCATAGTTGCTCCGAAAACTAGGGCTTCTTCATTTTGACATTTGGACTTAAGTTGCACCTTGAAAGACACCTGTAACTCTCAGGTCGTTACTCAAACAATATGAAGAATGGTTCAAAGTATCTACAGTCGATCAATTAAAAGGTATTCCACGATAAGCCAATATAGCCGAAAATTTGGGGCTTTTTCGGTGGGGTTCGTTTTAGCAAAATTGATCAAGGGAGAGGTTAAATTGTGCTGTTAAATGAAATTTCATCCAAAGAAATGCCTGCCTGAGACATGTTGAGATGTTCTTTTTAGTGGAGAACTGAAAATTAGCTTTATATTGGACTATGCATTTGTTGAAGTTAAAAAGAGGCTGGGTTGAAAGCAATGTATGTTTCGATGATTCAAATTTAATACTGCTGCTGGTGCAACATGAGATGAAGGAAATGGACATTTGAGACAATATGAAAACCTATATAGCCTAAAGACCTAATTTTTCTAGGTTTTGAAGCTTATTGTTTTTGAAAGCCAAAAGAAGCAGCGAAGAGCTAAAGGTTTGAGAGTAGAGGCAAACCTACTCTCATTTTGATACTGAGATTACTGAGAGCTGAAATGGACTAAGTTTAAGATTGTTTTGCTCTATAAATCTTCTCATCTAACCTATAAACAGTCTGCATTTAGTCTAAAATTTGACAGTTGGGATTCTTCATGTAAAAACTCTTTTGTGAAGAGATTGTTTATACATAATTCTGGTAGGTTATGGGTACTAATACACAGGTTCATTCTATATGTTGGAGGTGGACAGTCATTAGAATAATTAAATGGAATGACAATTATCAGTGGTAGTGAAGAATCTATCCTGTATCAAAAGAACAAAAGCAGTAGTCAGAGAAGAGTAAGGAGAGCTGTTTTTGAAACCTGAGGGATTTGAAAAGAAAACAATCACCTAACTGGTCATTAATTGAACCCTAAAACCTATACAGTTTTCATCCTCTGAAGAAAAATGGGCAAGAGTGGTAAAATTAACAAAGCTGAACCTACTAATGTAGGTTGGATCGAAAAACTTCCTGGATGTGTTGAACTATTCCAACAGGCTGGCTGGCTTGAATTCTTCAAAAGAATAAATGGGTATAATACTGAAGTGTCTTGCAAGTTTGCACAATGCTTTAAAGATGACATGGTGACCTTTGATACTTTTAAGTTCAAGCTGACAGTGGAATTGATTACAGAAGCCACAGGGATTAAGAATGAAGGTGAATTATGGTTTAAGAAATTGCCCTTTACCTTTGATCCTCAGAGATACCTATTACCAAACGGTCACTCCTGACTAGAATAAAGGCATTCTTATTCAAAATTTCAGAAAGGAATGGGTAGAACCAATTAGAATTTTGCAGAGTTATATTACTTGCGAGGGTAGGTATGCTTATGTGTTTAAGTATCACTTTAGGTTTTTGCAACATATGGTGGGCCAGTCCAAGATGAACCTTCCATTTTTCCTATTCAAAAGCTTCCAGAAAATGGCTAGCAGGGTCAAAGGGCATATGAACCATTCTTCTCAGTCCATCTTTCATCATGGGATAATTAAGTTGATTATTAGCACTGTTTTGCAGCATGAAGGTAAAACTTGGGACCTCTTTCTTTTTTGGTCAGGTTTTCAGGTCAAACAAGAAGATCAACAGCCTAAGAGGCAAGCAGACAAAGGGAAGGTGATGATGAGAAAATTAGGTCAGAAAACTAAACCTGCAGACAAGGAGGATGTCAAAGTTGAGAAGGCAGCAGAGCATGTGGAGGCTGACAGTAAACTCAAAGTGTCTTCAGTTGGCACTACAGGTAGATATTCACTGTTTTTAGAAGAAGAATTGCAACCTAGGCAGCAGTTGATACCAACAACAGTCTCCAAGGAAACTAAAGCTGCTGTTATAGAAAAGGTGGCTATGCCTGAAGATGATTTTCAAACCCAACAGAGAAGTCCACTCACCATTCTCTCAGATGACGAGGGATATTTACTAGAAGAAGATCAGCCCATTGATAAAGCAGAAGGCAAGCATGAAACCTGTAGAGAATTCTTCACTTCAGAGATCAAAGCAGCCAAACCTAATAAGAAGAAGAAAAGGATTGTAACCCCATATTGGAGGCCTAAAACCAGGACAACAAATAAACTAAGATGGAATATGAAGAGGTTACTCAATCCAAAATTGAATTCCAAACAAGAGATTGTCTTGACTGATACTTCCTCAAATGAAGAGACAGAAATTGGTAAAATGGACAGTAAAAACAAGGAAAAAACAGTTGCTAAACCTTCCTCTTCTCAGCCTGCAAAGGTAAAAGGATTATCACAGTCTGTAAAAGAGTTAAGGCACTCCAAATTTGAATTGTCTGCCATAATTCTTGAAATAAAAAATAAAATTTTAAAGCAACAGCAGGAAGAAAAAGCTAATGTATCTCCTGTTGAAAATCAAGAATGGGAAGAAGAAGATGAGCTTATACTTAGGGAAGCAGGTATTCTGAAAGATCCTAGTATTCCTGCTGATTCCACAGACTCGCTAAATAAGGATGTGGACATTTTTATGAGGTTTGAGACACCTGAGATGCCCAGTTATGAGCAGGAGATCATGACAGGAAGGTCAGTTGATTCAGATAAAGAAAACTTGCAGAATATTATTAAGCAGTACAAACAGCAGATGAAATACATGCAAGATATCAATGATGGGCTGATGATGGTTAATAGAGGGCTCAGAGAAGAGCTACAGGATGTCAACAATCATTTACAGGAGCTAACAGCAGTATCCAAAGAGGTTCTCAAGAGAAAAAGAACTACTGACATGCACTGTACAGAGTTGGAAAAGACAGTAAAGAACTTGCAGCAGGAAAATAAGAAGCTCACCAAAAGGATAACTAACCTAGAGCAGGAGTAGAAGAAAGCTAAGAGGAAAGCTCAAGCATTAGATGGCATTGCTCTACTAGCCGAGGCAGCAAAAGAGATATGAGTCACTTGTTCATTTCAGTTATTTGTTATCTTTTTCAGAAACATATTAGTCAGGGATTACTATTTTTAGAAAAATCATGTTTTGTAATATTTTACTTTTTACTTTACCTCATCGAGTGGATGGAAGACAGTTAGGGTTTTTGACCCCTAACTGATTTTGTAAAAAACTCTATTTAGAGAGGTTAAAAGTCATTAGCAGGGTTCGATTTTTGGGATAGCTTCAGGAGGTCTGCAGGCTTGTTCATGAGTTCAGACTTGTTCATGAGTTAAGTATAAAGCTCTTGTATGCATTTGGTGATGAAACTATGAGATGTATGACACTTGTACCCTTTAGTTTCTGTGTTGGCTTCATTGTTTAGCTTGTCTAGTTGCTTAATTGATATACTCATTACTGGTTTATGTTTATATGCTGGTGATGCTTGTCTTTTATGAATGAACTTCAATACTGTTTTCTGTGGGATCTTGTTGAATGTATTATGCATCTTTGTCTTCTTTTGTTTATGATTTAGTTATTACTTTGCTCATGAATGTATTCCCTGTCTTTCCCCAAAAGTTTACAACCACTAAAACATTGCAGAAACCCTAAACCTAATTTGTTTTATTGAATTTTATCTTGAGTGTGTGTTGGCTTGTTTCTCTGGCCTTAGAAACAATTTCTGGCACAAACATCTTTGGCGCCGTTGCCGGGGATGAAGTTGAAGCATATCTTCCTTGGGATACTCATCTATTTTCCTGGTTTAAGAGGTGGACTTAAACCAACACTTTTTGAAGGCTATTTTTCACCAAAGTTGTCAAAGTGGCTTCTAGAGGAGTGGGAACCAGGAACAGACCTACTTCACCATTACATTCAGGGGTTTCAGACCCTGAACAAATATTGAAAACAACAAGAAAACTCAGAAGGTCTCAATCTTTACCAACCCTCTGTGACCCTGACCAGTTGGGTGCTTCATTAGATTCAGCTGAAACCTCACCTTGGATTAGGCCTACTATACCTGATAGCTCTTTTCAAATCTTTACAAATCCTCAATCCTTTAGAAAAGCCAAAGTTGCCTCTCCTAGTAAAATACCTCTTTTTCAACTGAAATTAGGTAAAAGTTCATGGCAGTCAGGTTCTAGTCAAGCTTCTTCATCTGCAAAGCCAGTCAGTCCAAAGATGGAAGACCAAAACCCTCCCATAGACATGATGGACCGGATGGTTGCAGCTAGATATGCACAATTAGTCTTACCTCAGCCTTTACATGCATTGCCCGGAGGTGATTACTAGAAGTATATGCCTAGATTCAATGGATAGGGAGAAACCACTGCTGAGGAACATTGGGAGGCTTTCCTAAGTTATGCTAACAATCAAAACATTGAGGTCAAAGATGTATGGATGAGGGTATTCGTTCAAAGGCTTGATGGGGATGTAAGAAAATGGTTCAGAGAGTTGCCTACCAACTCAATCACTATAATTGAAGAGCTCCGGGATCTCTTCATGAGGCAATGGGGAGACACAAAAGATCACACCTACTATATAACTGAGTTTGGAGCTCTCAGAAGAAAAAAAGAGGAGACTGTTGCAGATTTTTCCAAAAGGTTTAACAAAATGTATAGTAGGATTCCAACAGAAATTAAGCCTACTGAAACATCAGCTAAACTCACCTATGCCAATGCCTTTGACCATGAATTTTCTCTATTATTGAGAGAAAGGAGACCTATCACCTTGCTGAACATGCAAGATGCAGCGTTGGAGGTTGAGTCCAATTTATTGGCTTCAAATAGACTTAAGAAAGAAACATCTCAACAGCTTTATGATAAAAAGGGAAAGAAGGAAGCAACTTCAGGAAGTTCTGCTCCTCATTCTGTTGAAGCTAAGATTGATGAAATGGCTAAGCTGGTAAAAATTCTCACTGCAAAATTGAATAAATTAGAACTTGAAAAGAATTCTGGCAAACCTGCTCCAGAAGCTGAACGAAATCCAAATAACCAGAATTAGTTCAGGAGGCAATTTGCTCCTAGATTCATACCAAGAGAACGCAAGAACAATGATATCCAGCGAGAAAGGAGAGAAAATGAAGACCAGAGAGTGCCCCCACCTCTTCAGAATAATGTAGCTGATGAAGAAGAAGTTGATGAACAACTGCTCTTTGAAGAGACTAAGACTGATCAAGATATGAATCATTTTGGAGAAGGATTCTCTGGAGGTTTTGTTAATGAGGAATAATTTCTGAATGCAGAATATTATGATGCTGACATGTTTGAAGCTGAGGATGACTTGGATTTGGAAAAGAATGATGTAACTGCTGCTGTTCATCAGAATGGACCCAAGAAGACTATAAATCTCAGATCAGTCCCAAAGCAAGTGGTGCAGGACCCAAAGAAGAAAGCTGCTGTTCCTGCTGCCACTATTCCTGCTGCTACTGTTCCTTCTAAATAGACAGCTGATCCTGTACCAGAAAAAAGACAAGTTGCAGAAAAATCAAGGAAGACTCCAGAGGTGGAAGAGGTAAACAAATCTGTTCTGAATTTCAGTTTGGAGAATGAATTAGGGAAGTTAAAGATTCCCGTACCTTTAACTGAGTTAATAAAGAATCCTTCATATAAACAAACAGTCTGGAAAGTGATGAATTCAGCAAATAATCAGCCTGTTTCAGACACAGTTAATCTGCAGGAAGAAAACCCTAGAATCTTCATTGGATCAGCACTAGCTGAAAAAAATGAAAATGAGGCTGGTGCTTCACCTCCTTTCTACGTCACCCTGACAGTCCATGATCAAATGATTCACAATTGGCTTTTAGATTCAGGAGCATCCCACAATTTGATGCCAAAGGCTGGTATGGAAGCTTTGGGCCTGAGCATCACTAAGCCTTACCATGACCTATATGCCTTTGATTCCCAAGCAGTGAAGTGCCTTGGAGTAATAAAGGACATGGTTGTTAGCCTAGCTCAGTTGCCCATGAAAAGTGTGATAATGGATGTTGTGGTAGCTGATATAACACCGAAGTTTGGTTTACTTCTATCTAGGTCATGGGCTAAAAAGGTTGGGGGAACCTTACAAATGGACCTTTCATATGCCACCATTCCAGTGTTTGGTGGAGAAACTAGAATATTGTATAGAGAGCTGTAGTTTGTTTACATAGTGACAGATGACAAGAATCCCACTAATCACCCACTATACTCTGTTGATAAAGATCTTGGTACATGCATGTTACATTTCAGTGATGAGGATAATTCTACTGGTCTGTTACAAGTGGAAAAAGAAAAGCCAGTAAAACACATCAGAAATGAAGAAAATGCACTGTGGAAATTGTATTTTGATGGATCCTCATGCAAAGAGGGTGCTGGAGCTGGAGTTCTTCTCAAATCCCCTGGAGGTGAAATAGTGAGGCTCATATACAAGTTGGAATTTGTTACTACAAATAATACTGCTGAGTATGAGGCTTTGCTACTGGGATTAAAGGCTGCTAAAGAATTAGGCATTCAGCAGATTGCTGCATTTGGCGACTCCGAACTAGTTGTTCAGCAAGTGAAGAACAACTATCAAGTGAAGCAGGGTTTGTTGAAGCTTTACTGGAATGAGGTATGGGACATGCTTGAAAACTATTTTGTAGCTTTTAATATTACCTATATTCCCAGGGATTACAACTAGACTGCAGATTCATTGGCTTTAGCTGCCACACACTTCAGAATTCCTAAGACTACTCAGTTGAGGTATCCAATTGAAATAAGGTATAGACCTTCTGTACCTGATAATGTAAAATAGTGGAGAGTTTTTGAAGATGATACTGAGATTAAAAGGTTTATTGAACTTACAGATGAGTTTTCAAATTCCTTAATTGATCAGGATGAGGATGATGAAGAAGAACAGCTGGATGAAATTGCCGCAGAAGAGATAGCAGGTCATAAGATTATTGAATTGAAGAGTAACTTCATCCCCAAAGGTTTGGTACCTCTGGAAAGAATATTTACAAAGGATGATACACCTTCAACACCTGTTGTTCAGTCTTCAGAAGAGAATGTGATAGACTGCAATACTGGTTCAGCTGAACACCCTAGAATGGTCAAAATTTCTAAATCATTGACAGCTGAACAAAGAAATAGATATATCAAACTGTTAAAAGAGCATGTAGATGTATTTGCATGGTCCTATGAAGAACTAAGAACTTATGATACAAGAATCATATAGCATAAGGTGCCTTTAAAACCAAATGTTAAACCATTTCGTCAGAAACTGAGAAGGATCAACCTAGCTTTCTTTCCTGTAATTGAAAAAGAAGTGAAGAAGCTGTTGGATGCAAAGATAATCATGCCTCTCAGGTATTCTTCCTGGGTGGCTAATTTGGTCCCTATCAGAAAAAAGAATGGAGAAATCGGATTATGTGTTGATTTCAGAAACCTGAACAGATCTTCATTAAAAGACAACTATCCTCTTCCTAAGATTGAACAGGTATTGCAGCAAGTGGTTGGAGCACAAAGGATCTCTATGGTGGATGGTTTCTCAGGGTACAATCAGATTGCAATGCACCCTGATGATAAGGAGAATATAGCCTTTACAACTTGTTGCGCCTGCAACATTCTCCCAAAATTCTAAAAATTTTGGGACCCTCCTTTACTTCGAGTTATCCATTTTCCTTGCTTAGTTTCACGCTCTTGGGTTTTGCTTAAGGATTTATGGCTCCTTCCCGAATTTTGAATGCTAGAAATTGACTGGTTTTTCATAGTTAGGATGTTTAAAGACTTCCATTGAAGTTGAGTCCCTGTCATTTTGCAAAAGTTTTTTGAATTTTCGTTGCCAAGCCTTCATGTCGGACACTTTTCTCCTTGTTTTCCCGACCGTTGCGGGCGTCTTTCGGTTTCTATTTCCCTTGCCCGCCCTGCCATTGTGGGTGGCCTTCAGATCCTTCTACCCGTCTATCGCGCCGCTGTAGCAGAAGCTTGTCGATTCATAGTTGGCTGTGTCGAGCCCGCCGTTGCGGGTGGCTCTCAGGTCCGCGTGGGTTTATCACTACTGCCGTTGCGGGGAATTCCCGACCCTTGATTTTATTTTCCGTAGCAGACGATCTCTATATCCGTCCCCGCCATTGTGGACCATGTCGCATGACGAAACAATTGATCGTCGCCTCCGTTGCGGGCGGTATCTTGATGGGAGCGTTCCGCCGTTGCGGAAGACCCCAAGCTCCAGACCTCCGATATAATTTCTGCCGACGCCCGAGGTATGTTTTGAGCCATACTCGCCGTTGCGGGTGATAGAGTGGTAGGAAGGGTCCGCCGTTGTGGGTGGTATGAAGCTCGTGCCGCCCGACTTAACTTTCGGAGCCGCCCCGATTGATGTGACTTCTCGCACGTGTGGTTTTGTTTATATATGTTGGGCGACAAACGGGGTTTTTTGTTGTTTTCGAAGGCGTTGTCACGGTGAGACGAACTGTCGAGTTTAGAAGCGCGTGAGAGCTAGCTGTTGGTGTACCTGCGGCCAGGTGGCAGGGGAAGAAGTCTAGCCATCATCTTCTCACTTCGTTAGGTGGATTGAAAGGTAGGATCTTGACTCTTATCATCGTTTTTTTTTAAGATTTCTTTTAAGCGGTGGGGGGTTTTAATATTGGGACCCGTCGTCCCGTTGCGCCAGCGGGGAGTTTCTCCCTTGGTTGGGGTTTTTCTTCAGTCATCCACCTGGCGTTGCGCGCCGTTCGGTTAGGATTCCCGGTTGAATTGTTTGGACAGTTATAGGGAGAGGGTTTTCGCCGTTTATGTTTAAAAGCCCGCGTTTCCTTTTCTGCCGTTTCAGTCCTTTGGGGGGAAGCCAGGTGCAGGTGGCCGTCATGCCGCCTGCACCTGGTGGTTATGATGGAGGTTTTGGGGCACCGGAGGCCGTTACGCCTTTCTGCGCTAGGTTTCGTTGGGCGGTTAAATTATTTGGAGTCTGCGTTGTTTGTTTTGGGTCAGGGGTTGTGCGTTGTATGAGCAAAAGATTGGGGCTGGCGCGACCTAGTTTTGCTGTTGAGCACTGAAAAC
>LPNX011205924.1:466967-477342 GCA_001517045.1 Pseudotsuga menziesii | reverse complement strand
TTTCTTCCTCCAAAATTAATGAATATTATTTTATTATTTTAACTATTATTTTATTATTTTCCTTAGGAGGCCCATTTTAGACCCCAAAATTCCTCTAATGTTTTGCTGTGCAAGAAGGTAAACTACTTGGCCACTTGGTGTCTGCTGATGGCATCAGAATAGACCTTGAAAGAGTGAAAGCTATACTGAAGATCAGTTTACCTAGGAGTAAAAAGGATGTTCAATCATTCATTGGCAAAATCAATTTTCTGCGGTGGTTTATTCCTAACTTTGCTGAAACCATTAAACAGATCATAGCCATGCTCAAGAAGGATCAAGAAGTTAAGTGGAATTCTGAGGCAAAGGCTGCATTTGAGAAAATCAAAGTAGCTCTTACTGAAGCACTTGTATTGGTAAATCCTGATTTTACTAAAGAATTCCTTACTTTCTCATTTGCATCAGAAGGCACAATTGCAGCTGTCTTACTTCAGAAGAATAAAGAAGGATTGGAACAGCCTATTGCCTTTTTCAGTAAAAATATCAGAGATTCTAAGCTGAAGTACAGTATATTGGAGAAACATGCTTATGCTCTGGTAAAGGATTTGAAATTTTTCAGAATTTATGTCCTGCATTCAAAAATCATTTCATTTGTTCCAAATTTTCCCGTGAAATATGTCTTAACACAGCCTGATAGTGAAGGAAAGAGAGGCAAATGGATTGCAAAGATTATGGAGTATGATGTGGAGATCAGACCTACTAAGCTTGTTAAGGGACAAGGTTTAGCCAAGCTGCTGGATGAATCAAATTGTCAGGCTCTGGGATTGTATGTTATGGCTGAAGAAATAGCTCAAGAAGAAGATCAAGCAGCACTAAAAAAAGAGAAGATCATGTATTTTTACTCCACATCTACATAGTATGCAGACATAGTATATTTTCTGTTGTTTTTGCAATGCCCAAAGATTTTGATAGGAAGGATGCTAGATATTTAAAGCTTAAACCTACCAAGTATTGTCTCGTAGAAGAGAAGTTGTTTTGGAAGGACCCCGGGGGTATCTTGCTCAAGTGTCTCGATCAATCTGAGATAGGAGTGATTTCTGAATCTCATGAGGGTGCTTGTGGGGGGCACAAATACTGGAAGACAACAGCATACAGAATTTTGAGAGCTGGATACTATTGGCCCACCTTATTTGCAGATGTTTATAAGCAAGTAAGGGCTTGTGCACCTTGTCAGAAGTTTGCTGGAAAACAGAAATTGTTGTCTTTGCCTTTAAAACCCATTGCAGTCAATGCTCCTTTCCAGCAATGGGGTCTGGATTTTATTGGAGAAATTAATCCAGCATCTTCAGGACAGCATCACTGGATTCTGACAGCAACAGATTTTTTCACTAAATGGGTGGAAGCCATTCCTACAAGGAATGCTACAGACAAGGTAATCATGGATTTCATTGAAGAAAATATCCTGAGCAGGTTTGGCTGTCCTCAGAAGTTAGTGACAGATAATGCTAAGGCTTTCAAGTCTAAGGCAATGATAGCATTTTGTGAAAAGAACGGTATTTCTCTGAAGCACTCAACTCCTTATTACCCCCAGGGTAATGGCTTGGCTGAATCCTCTAATAAGAATATCATTCAGAGCATTAAGAAGCTGCTAAAGCATAACAAAAGATCAGGGGATTCAATGCTGAAATATGCATTGTGGGCTGATAGGATCACAGTGAAACAAGCAATTGGAACATCTCCCTATCAGTTAGTATATGGTACAGAGGCAGTTTTCCCTGTTCATTTGGGGATCCCAGTGATGAAATTTCTCCAGAATGCTCAAGAGGAGCCAGATGATATGCAGAGGAGAATTTTTGAGATGATAGAGTTACAGCAAAACAGGGAAAAGGTGGATGAAAAGGCACAGTTGTACAGAGCCAAGATCAAAAGCAGATTTGATAGAAATAGTGAAGAAAATACTTTTTCAGTTGCTGATATGGTTCTAAGGTGGGATGCAAGAAAGGAGCAAAAGGGTAAGCATGGTAAGTTTGACAATATTTGGTTTGGCCCTTTCTTGGTGTCAAAAGTTTTGGAAAATAATACTTTTATCTTGCAGTCATTGGAAGGTGAGGAGTTGTCCAGCCCTGTTAATGGGCGATTCCTCAAGCATTTCTACAGTTTATAAGAGAATTTTCACTTTTCATTGTACATACCGGTGTGAGTGAAGCATAATAAGACTCCATAGCCCAATGGAAGTTTTGCAGACAGATAGATAAGATAGCAGACAGAAGGCACTGGTCTACATGTTCTTGAAGCCTCGCAGGGAGGACTTCATCCCGCAGCTGGAGCCAGATGTTAAGTCAGTAATTTGTTTCTTCAATTTTGGTTTGATTTTCATTTTATTCAAAGTAACTCTTTTGTTTTAAGTTTGATTATTTGCTTCCTTTAGGAAAATTTTTGGTTGTTAGGTGAATTTTTGAACTTGGCTTTTATATTTTTGTTTTATTTTGATCCTTTATGTTTTGATGGGGTTTTTAAAGGTCATTATATCAAATAATGGATTCACAAATGATTTTTCTGAGCATAGTCATGCATAATCATTACTCAAGCAGCTTTTAAACTCCATACAAAATGCCTAAAAGTTGTAAGACATCGATAAAATAGCGTTAAAACTATTCTTGTAGCGCTGGAGCCAAAAATTAACGAAAGGGCGCTACAAGAATATCGCGACCCTCATTTCTTCCGATTTTATAGCAAAAATTTGGCGTTTTCTTGAATGATGAGTGACTAATCACGTATTGTGGAGTGTTTACTACGTGTAGATTCAGAAATTATCATAAGAACAGGTAGTTCCACGTCGTGAGGGAATCGTGGTCATCGTGAGCCCAAATGCAATTCATTTTGACAGGTAGCAGTGTGGTTTGACTTTAATATGAGATGATTTTCCATTTGCATGCACATTCAAAGACGAAGGACTTAGTGGAGTAACTATAACCACTAAAAAACTGGGCATTGTTGTTGGGAAACAGAGTGGAGGTTTTCATAGTTGCTCCGAAAACTAGGGCTTCTTCATTTTGACATTTGGACTTAAGTTGCACCTTGAAAGACACCTGTAACTCTCAGGTCATTACTCAAACAATATGAAGAACGGTTCAAAGTATCTACAGTCGATCAATTAAAAGGTATTCCACGATAAGCCAATATAGCTGAAAATTTGGGGCTTTTTCGGTGGGGTTCGTTTTAGCAAAATTGATCAAGGGAGAGGTTAAATTGTGTTGTTAAATGAAATTTCATCCAAAGAAATGGATTCCTGAGACATGTTGAGATGTTCTGTTAAGTGGAGAACTGAAAATTAGCTTTATATTGGACTATGCATTTGTTGAAGTTAAAAAGACGCTGTGTTGAAAGCAATGTATGTTACGATGATTCAAATTTAATACTGCTGCTGGTGCAACATGAGATGAAGGAAATGGACATTTGAGACAATATGAAAACCTATATAGCCTAAAGACCTAATTTTTCTAGGTTTTGAAGCTTACTGTTTTTGAAAGCCAAAAGAAGCAGCGAAGAGCTAAAGGTTTGAGAGTAGAGGCAAACCTACTCTCATTTTAATACTGAGATTACTGAGAGCTGAAATGGACTAAGTTTAAGATTGTTTTGCTCTATAAATCTTCTCATCTAACCTATAAACAGTCTGCATTTAGTCTAAAAGTTGACAGTTGGGATTCTTCATGTAAAAACTCTTTTGTGAAGAGATTGTTTATACATAATTCTGGCAGGTTATGGGTACTAATACACAGGTTCATTCTATATACTGGAGGTGGACATTCATTAGAATAATTAAATGGAATGACAATTATTTGTGGTAGTGAAGAATCTAGCCTGTATCAAAAGAACAAAAGCAGTAGTCAGAGAAGAGTAAGGAGAGCTGTTTTTGAAACCTGAGGGATTTGAAAAGAAAACAATCACCTGATTGGTCATTAATTGAACCCTAAAACCTATACAGTTTTCATCCTCTGAAGAAAAATGGGCAAGAGTGGTAAAATTAACAGAGCTGAACCTACTGATGTAGGTTGGATCGAAAAACTTCCTGGATGTGTTGAACTATTCCAACAGGCTGGTTGGCTTGAATTCTCCAAAAGAATAAATGGGTATAATACTAAAGTGTCTTGCAAGTTTGCATAATGCTTTAAAGATGACATGGTGACCTTTGATACTTTTAAGTTCAGGTTGACAGTGGAATTGAGTACAGAAGCCGCAGGGATTAAGAATGAAGGTGAATTATGGTTTAAGAAATTGCCCTTTACCTTTGATCCTCAGAGATACCTATTACCAAATGTCACTCCTGACTGGAATAAATGCATTCTTATTCAAAATTTCAGAAAGGAATGGGTAGAACCAGTTAGAATTTTGCAGAGTTATATTACTTGCGAGGGCAGGTATGCTTATATGTTTAAGTATCACTTCAGGTTTTTGCAACATATGGTGGGAGAGTCCAAGATGAACCTTCCATTTTTCCTATTCAAAAGCTTCCAGAAAATGGCTAGCAGGGTCAAAGGGCATATGAACCATTCTTCTTAGTCCATCTTTCATCATGGGCTAATTAAGTTGATTATTAGCACTGTTTTGCAGCATGAAGGTAAAACTTGGGACTTCTTTCTTTTTTGGTCGGGTTTTCAGGTGAAGATCAGCAGCCTAAGAGGCAAGCAGACAAAGGGAAGGTGATGATGAGAAAATTAGGTCAAAAAAATAAACCTGCAGACAAGGAGGATGTCAAAGTTGAGAAGGCAACAGAGCATGTGGAGGCTGACAGTAAACTCAAAGTGTCTTCAGTTGGAACTACAGGTAGATATTCACTGTTTTTAGAAGAAGAATTGCAGCCTAGGCAGCAGTTGATACCAGCAGCAGTCTCCAAGGAAACTAAAGCTGTTGTTATAGAAAAGGTGGATATGCCTGAAGATGATTTTCAAACCCAACAGAGAAGTCCACTCACCATTCTCTCAGATGATGATGGATATTTACTAGAAGAAGATCAGCCCATTGATAAAGCAAAAGGCAAGCATGAAACCTGTAGAGAATTCTTCACTTCAGAGATCAAAGCAGCCAAACCTAATAAGAAGAAGAAAATGACTGTAACCCCATATTGGAGGCCTAAAACCACGCCAACAAATAAACTAAGATGGAATATGAAGAGGTTACTCAATCCAAAATTGAATTCCAAACAAGAGACTGTCTTGACTGATACTTGCTCAAATGAAGAGACAGAAATTGGTAAAATGGACAGTAAAAACAAGGGAAAAACAGTTGCTAAACCTTCCTTTTCTCAGCCTGCAAAGGTAAAAGGATTATCACAGTTTGTAAAAGAGTTAAGGCAGCCCAAGTCTAAATTATCTGCCATAATTCTTGAAATAAAAAATAAACTTTTAAAGCAAGAGCAGGAAGAAAAATCTAAAGTATCTCCTGTTGAAAATCAAGAATGGGAGAAGAAAGATGAGCTTATACTTAGGGAAGCAGGTATTATGAAAGATCCTAGTATTCCTACTGATTCCATAGACTTGTTAAATAAGGATGCATACATTTTTATGAGGTTTGAGACACCCGAGATGCCCAGTTATGAGCAGGAGATCATGACAGGAAGGTCAGTTGATTCAGATAAAGAAAACTTGCAGAAGATTATTAAGCAGTACAAACAGCAGATGAAATACATGCAAGATGTCAATGATGGGTTGATGATGGTTAACAGAGGCCTCAGAGAAGAGCTACAGGATGTCAACAATCATTTTCAGGAGCTGACAGCAGTATCCAAAGAGGTTCTCAAGAGAAAAAGAACTACTGACATGCACTATACAGAGTTGGAAAAGACAGTAAAGAACTTGCAGCAGGAAAATAAGAAGCTCACCAAAAGGATAACTAACCTAGAGCAGGAGCAGAAGAAAGCTAAGAGGAAAGCTCAAGCATTAGATGGCATTGCTCTGCTAGCTGATGCAGCAAAAGAGCTACGAGTCACTTGTTCATTTCAGTTATTAGTTGTCTTTTTCAGAAACATATTAGTTAGGGATTACTATTTTTAGAAAAATCATGTTTGGTAATATTTTACTTTTTACTTTACCTCATCGAGTGGATGGAAGACAGTTAGGGTTTTTGACCCCTAACTGATTTTAAAAAAAACACTATTTAGAGAGGTTAGAAAGTCATTAGCAGGGTTCGATTTTTGGGATAGCTTTAGGAGGTCTGTAGGCTTGTTCATGAGTTAAGAATTGTTCATGAGTTAAGTATAAAGCTCTTTTATGCATTTGGTGATGAAACTATGAGATATATGACACTTGTACCCTTCAGTTTCTGTGTTGGCTTCATTGTTCAGCTTGTCTAGTTGCTTAATTGATATACTCATTACTGGTTTATGTTTATATGATGGTGATGCTTGTCTTTTATGAATGAACTTCAATACTGTTTTCTGTGGGATCTTGTTGAATGTATTATGCATCTTTGTCTTCTTTTGCTTATGATTCAGTTATTACTTTTCTCATGAATGTATTCCCTGTCTTTCCCCAAAAGTTTACAACCACTAAAACATTGCAGAAACCCTAAACCTAATCTATTTTATTGAATTTTATCTTGAGTGTGTGTTGTCTTGTTTCTCTGGCCTTAGAAACTATTTCTAGCACAAAGAGATGGGATCCAAGGAAGACACATCGCAGAATACTCTGACCAAAGGTGACCCAAAGTGGGAATGCTGCCGAACTGTTATATGTGGGGTGGTGTCTAAAGACACCATTATGGTACGATCTCGTGGATTTTTGGCAAGCCTAAGAAAGTAAATGATCGATGGTGCTTTCAATTTTAGAGAGTCTGAAAGCATGAAGAAGACTCCAATGGGGTATCTTTTTCGTTGATAGTCTCCTGTGCTTGAAAAAGTTTAAAAGTGTGCACAGGAGAACTCGCCCATATTTGGGTGATGGGAGACTTCTTTACTGTTGGTAGTCCAATCAGGCCGAAAAAGTTTAAACCTGTACTGACTGGACGGTCATTCAAATAACTTTACGAGCATGAATGAAACCAAGTTTGCTTGGTGATATTTTCTTTATGAGAAGGCTGGAAAAGAGCTTAACGATAACCCATGGTGAGATTTTTTGTAAAGTTCGGCCCCTCTGCTCGAGAAAGCATAAAAGAAAAAAGAGGGGAACGATCTTGGCTTGAATGTGCCAAGGTGGTCCTTTTCATGTGGTAGTATACATGGTTTGCAAAAGGAGATAAATGAAGCAATGTAGACGCCATTTCCGATACTTTAATGAGTGGGAGAGGAAGCAAATGCGCTTGATAATCTTTTCATTCTTTTAGGAGTCAAAAAAGAGCTTAACAGAAACTTCGGTATGGTCAACCGATTGAGGGGGCATTGATGGTGCCCCTCTTTCGGGATAATGGACAATGGTCCAAAGGTCAACCATGTAGTATGGATAGAGCAGGTGGCTCTTGAACATACCAATACATGCATGGGATGAACTGCGGCAGAGACACGTGAATTAGTGTGGCAGAGGCACACAAAATGAGGTGGCTCTCACACAGAGGTCAAGAGAGTCTTGTATGAGCGACCTGTACCAACTTGGGGTGGAAGGATGGAACTGTTATATGCTGAATGATAAAATTAGCGGGTTACATGATATTGCATGGTGCATGTAGACAGTTATGTGCCAAATGCGTGCAAAATGATGTGCCTTCTGGGAGATGGTCTGGAATCCTGCATAAATTGCGGTGGAGTAGGCATAGGTCTGGGGAAATTTATACTGCCAAATGCATGTCAACATGATACGACCCCTAGGAAGTGGTTTGGGAACTCGCGTAAGCTGCATTGGATGGATTAGTCAGTTATATCTGAATGGCACGTTAAACCGAGGTAACGTCTGGGAAATGGCCCCAAAAATTACTTACTGATCATGAGACTGTGGTCTCATTGAAATATAGAGAACATAATTCTGAACCTAGAGGTGTGAGGGGTGTCTCAAATAGACTCTAGGTGACTCTAACTAGTAGCTAATGGTGCTGCCTCTAGTGCATTGATGCAGAGGGAAAATATAGACCAAATGGGGGCCTATGGGTATGGAGCTAGCTCAACGTACAATGTGCGATTCATGTGGTGATGTTAAGAGTAAAATATCTTTAGGTAGAGCTTTTTACGGGGGTTCTCCAAGAGTTGTCCATCAGATTCAATAAGAATGCATGCCCCTTTTTTGAGGCAATGGTGGACGACATATGGATCGTACCACATTGACTTGAACTTGCCTTTGCCCAACTTATCATTGGCTTGGTCATAAACCATAACCATATCGCCTTCACTAAAGGTGCGAGGGTGGACATGGGAGTCATAATAGGATTTTGAACATGTTTTCACTGCTTCAATGGCTTGGAGGGAAGCCCAACGGTCTTCTATGGTTTGCTCAAGTTGGAGGAGTCGTTCTTCCAAAGCAGAAGTGTGAGGAAGGAGTTATATTGCGAGGTGGAGTGATGGGATTTGGCACTCTATAGAGAGTACTGATTCAACACTGTGTACTAAACAGAAAGGGGTGAAATCGGTTGTGGTTTTTGCATATGTGCAATAATCTCATAGGGAAGAAAACAACATGTGGTGCTAGTTGGTTTTATGGTTTCCTACCATCCTTTGGAGCATTGTTTTGATTATTTTGTTGACTGCTTCAACTTGGCCATTTCCTTGGGGGTAGTAGGAAGATGAGTATTGGTGTTCAAATTTCAACATGGTTGAAAGCTTAGTCCAAACAACGTCTTCAAAGTGTTTACCATGGTTTGATACTAACTGTTTGGGAACACCAAATCACGAAATGATGTGGTTAAAGAAGAAACGTGCCACTATTTCACTTTTCCAATCGAACGTGGGCATGGCCTTGACCCACTTAGTGAAGTAATCAATTGCCATAATGATATATTTATGACTATTGGCTAAGGTAGGGTTGATTTTCATGAAGTCGATTTTCCATTTGTAGAAGGGGCGACTGTGACTACATGGTGTAATGGTGTAGGGGGGATTCTTGTCTTTGGGGAAAAGACTTGACAGCTGCGATAGTGTTTGACTGCCTCTCTGCAATCAACGAAGATGGAAGGCCAAAAGTAGTCAACAAGTAGAATATTCTAGGTGGTTTCCACACCTGAAAGGTGGCCACCATAGGCTCTACTATGACAGTCATTAAGGAATGTATTGACCTCATCATGGGTGAGGAAATGATGTAAGATGGTATCAATGCCTCGACGATATAAAATATCTCCAATCAGAAGATGGTGAGTGTCTTGATGTCGGATACGTCGCTTGTCTTCGCCATTTAAGTGGGTTGTGAACTTATGTGTGCACAAATATAGAAGGATGTCCCTGTACCATGGGTCTTCCATGTATATGACAAATAGGAAATCATCGAGGAGGTCATCCTTAGATGGTGGTGAGTGCGAACAATGCTAGTGCCTTTTGTTGAAATATTGTAACTTTGAAGAATATTCTATATGTATCTTTTTGTGGTCCTCGATGGTCCTACCGGGAGAACCACTTGTATTACTTTGTACCCTGATGCTTCTAATTGGAAGAAATAATAAGAGTCATGAGGTAGTCCCCTCTAATTGTAAAGGTGGGTCATTAGCACCCCAATGTGGTCACTTGAGCCTACATGTGTAACTCGATCCTACATGATTAACTCGAGCCTACATGTCGGATGAGTTAATTAAAGTGAACAGATGAATATAAGTAGAGGTGTAGCGCTCCTCATTTGGAGCACACACTCTCACTTGTGTAGTGCATTAGTGGAGAGAGAAAAGTAGCTGGAGAAGGAGGAGGATCAGACTTTGATCTCCTTATTGGTTTTACCTTTTATCTTTTTGGGCATCTATATTGAGGAAGCTTTTGCTGGGTTTTTCCCTTTAGGGTTTTCCTAGGATAAATCTGTGTTGTTCTTGTGATACTGTTTCTTTCAGTGATCCTGCTTATATGATTTTGTTATGAAAATGAAATGAAATATTGATGTATTAGCTAAGCATATGAAAATTCAACATGGTATCAGAGCCACCCTGGATAGGACAACCTTCATAAGGAAAAATATCCCTCTCTCTCTCCCCGAAAGAAATTAGGGTTTCAGGAAAATTTTTGAGTTTTCGAAAACTGATTGCATGGAAAGTTGTGCCCTCCTAGAGTGCATATTTTGAGCCTATAATCCCAGTTTTTGGATGTGTGAGTCTTCAGAAAAGTCAAAACCTAGTTTGACAGCCATACCAGAAAACTCCTGAACCAGAAAACTGCAGAAGCTGAATCTTGCAAGTCTGATTTGGAAGATGAAGAATTGAAATCTCTAGAATCCAAGCTCATCAGTCAACTCACCTCATTCAAGTGCATCTCCTGGTAAGGTCATTTTCTCATTCCACAAAATTTCAA
>LPNX011205924.1:417470-466925 GCA_001517045.1 Pseudotsuga menziesii | reverse complement strand
GAGGACAAGCTAGAAGGCATAGAGAATTTCTGAGCATGGAAATACAGGATTGGTCTCATTCTCCAAGAGAATGATCTTGATAAGTATGTCAAAGAAGAAGTCTTAGAACCTGAAGAAGCTGAAGCCAAGGAGAAGCACATAAAGGATATGATTAGAGCACAAAGGATTATTTCTGACTCCATCAAGGATCAATTGATCCCTCAAGTGTCATCCAAGAAGACTCCAAAAGAAATGTATGATTCCCTTTCTAGAATGTATGAGGGAAGAAACATAAACAGGAAGATGAATCTAAGAGCTCAACTGAAGAGTACCAAGATGAGTCATGGAGAATCCATCCAAGACTACTTCACAAGGGTTTCTCAGATCAAAGAGCAACTAGAAGCTATTACAGATAAGCTTGATGAAGATGAATTGGTTATGAATGCTCTCAATGGTCTCACTAGACCCTGTGAATCCTTCATCCAGATGATGCGTGCCAGAAAATAAAGCATGATGTTTGAAGTAGTATGGGAAGACTGCATTCGGGAAGAGACTAGAGTGGCAAACAGAGAAGCCTTACTAAAGGAAGATGATCAAGCCCTATCCACTCACACCAAGAAAAGAAGAAGTCAACCTAACTTCAAGAGAAGAAACTTTAAGGAGTCTCAACCTCCCAGAAGAATCCAAAGAAGAATGGAAAATCATCTAGAGAAAGACTACTCTGGCTTTCAATGTTTTCATTGTGATAAGATAGGACACATTGCCCAAAATTGTCCTATAAAGAAGCAAGAATATAAGAAGAGGATCAACAACAACAAAATATATCATGCTCATCTAGTGAAAGATGAAGATGAAGAAGAAGAAGAAGAAGAAGAAGAAGAAGGACCTCCAAGAAAGCAAGCAAGAGAAGAAGATGCAGAAGAGTATGTAGTATTCTTCGTACTCTCTAGGTCTATTTCACCTGGAGAAGACACTTGGCTTATTGATAGTGGTGCTTCAAAGCACATGACAGGACAAAATAAAACTTTGTCCAAACTTGAAGAAAGAAGCTCTCCTCAGAAGGTATCCCTAGGAGATGACTATCAATATCCGATCAAAGGAGTTGGTGAAGCACGCTACATACTTGATTCAGGTAATCCTCTAAAGATGAAAGATGTATTATATGTACCTAGTTTAAAGAAGAAATTACTTTCTATCTCAGATTTAGATAAGAAAGGATTTAGAGTTGCTTTCATAGATGGCCAAGTACTCATGTGGCCCAAAGGAAAGAATATTGAAGATGCAATCATCATTGGTGAAGAAGAAGGAGGCCTGTATAAAATCAAAGGGCACTCAGAAACAACCTTTGTTCATGAGTCCACTGACCCTAGTGAACTATGGCATAGAAGGCTTACCCACATCAACTACAAGGCTCTACCTCATGTGAACAAAGTAGTGATGGGATTACCAGATATGAAGATCAAGCATGAAGGCATTTGCAAAGGATGTGCAAAGGGAAAGAACATCAAGAATCCATTTTCGAAGAGTGAAACTAAAACAAAAGGTACGTTGGAATTGATTCATTCAGATGTATGTGGTCCAATGCCTTCTACATCCTTAAGTGGCTTTGAATATTATATCACATTCATTCATGAATTTTCAAGAAAGACTTGGATATAATTCTTGAAAGCAAAAAGTGAAGTGTTTGAGAAATTCAAGGAGTTCAAAGCCTCAATAGAGAATCTTTCAGACAAGAAGATAAAGACACTTTGATTAGACAATGGAGGAGAATATACCTCAAAAGAGTTTGAGGCTTTTTGCAAAGATGCCAGAATCAAGAGGGAACTAACTAATCCCTACAATCCGCAACAGAATGGGGTTGCGGAAATAAATAATAGAACCATCATGGAGGCAGTGAAGACAATGATATATGATCAAGATATTCCAATGCATCTATGGGCAGAAGCAGCAAGAACTTCTGTGTATGTGCAGAATAGAATATCTCACAATGCTCTAGGGTTCAAGACTCTAGAATAGATATTCACAGGAAAGAAGCCTGAGGTAAGTCACCTCAAGATATTTGGTTGTCCAGTATATATTCATATACTGAAAGAGAAAAGAACCAAGTTAGACCCTTCTGGAAAGAAGGGGATATTTGTTGGATATTGTGAAGTATCCAAAGCATTCAAAATCTATATTCCTGGATTCCATCACATGGAAATCAGTCGAGATGTGACATTTGATGAAGAGACAGCCCTCAAGAGATCCAGGAAGTGCCAACATGAAGAAGTGTATGAAGAAGAGACATCTCCCAGAAATAAAGAAACTACATGTTTCCTTGAAGATGAAGGTCTTGAAGAACATGAATTAGCAGAACCTCAAGAACCTCCCATGATGGAGATGTCAAGAAAGAGAAAACCTGCTTGGACAAGAGAAATTATACGAGAGGTAGAAAGATATGGAGCTCTTGAAGGCTCCATAAGGAAAGAAAGAAGCCTAAGACTTTTTCCAATTATGTAGCCTTGATGTGTGATCTTGTAGATCAAGAACCTACAAGCCATGAAGAAGCTGTACAGAATAAAGAATGGGTAGAAGCAATGACTGAAGAATACCAGTCAATAATGAAGAATGATGTATGGGATATAGTTCCCAAACCAGAAGGAAAGAGTATAGTATCCTCCAAATGGATATTCAAAATAAAGCATGCAGCTGACGGAAGTATCGAGAAGTATAAAGAAAGATTTGTGGCCAGAGGATTCTCTCAAAATGAGGGAATTGATTATGAAGAAACATTTTCCCCAGTAGCATGGTATACTTCAATTAGAGCTATCATGGCACTTGTATCTATGATGAAGTGGGACTTACACCAGATGGATGTGAAAACAACTTTTCTAAATGGTGTGATCGAAGAAGAAGTATACATAGAACAGCCACAAGGATTTGAAGTTGAAGATAGACATACTCACGTATGCAAGTTGAAGAAGGCCTTGTATGGCCTAAAACAAGATCCTAGAGCTTGGTATGGAAGGATAGACAGTTTCCTGTCAAGCATAGGATTCACCAAGAGTAAAGCTGATCCTAACCTTTATCTTAAGGTTGTAAAAGATGAACCTGTCATCCTTCTATTATATGTAGATGACTTATTCTTGACAGGGAATGAGAAACAGATTATGGAAAGCAAGAATAAACTAGCAGAAGAATTTGAAATGAAAGACCTTGGGTTAATGCATTATTTCCTAGGTCTAGAAGTATGGAAAAGTTCAAAAGGAATCTTTCTCAACCAAGGAAAGTATACGGTAGAGATATTAAAGAGATTCAATATGTTGGAATGCAAAGCCATGGCCACACCCATGGAATCCAAACTGAAGTTGTTAGCTAATGACCCATCAGAATTAGTGGATGTAACTCACTACAGATAGATCATTGGGTCATTGATGTATTTGACAAATACCAGACCAGACATTTGTTTTGCTGTGAACACCTTGAGTCAATTTCTTGTTCAACCAAGACGGGTTCACTTAGTAGCTGCGAAACATGTGATGAGATATTTGAAAGGGAATATAGACTTTGGTCTATACTATGATGGTAGCCATGAGTATAGATTGTATGGCTACACAGATGTATCTCAGACAGAAAAAGCACTTCAGGAGGATGTTATAGTCTGGGATCTGCTATGATTTCATGGTTTAGAAGAAAGCAATCTAGTGTTGCTCTAAGCTTAGCTGAAGCAGAATATATAGTAGCTTGCTCTGCTAGTTGTGAAGCCATATGGCTTCGGAAGGTGATGTCAAGATTATTCAACATATATTTGGACACTACCATGATTCTATGTGAAAATCAAAGTTGTATAAAGATGACAAAGAACCTAGTATTCCATGATAGATCGAAGCACATAGAAATCAGGTATTTATATATTCAAGATATGATGCAGAGGGGAGCCATAAAGATCCATTATGTGAGTACTGATGAACAAGTTGCTGATGTGCTGATGAAGCCTTTGTCTTGAGTAAAGTTCAAACACTTTCAAGACAAGCTTGGTGTGGTTTGGAAAGACCTTCCTCGAAAGGGGGAGTAGTGATGTTGTAGTGGGATTGTATCATCCCTAGGCACTTGCCCTAAAGTGATTTGGTGACCTCGGTCCTTGAGAAAGAAGAGGGATTGTATCATCCTGGGACATCTGTCCAGAATAGATCCGATGACTTCGGTCCTTGAGAATGTAGTGGGATTGTATCATCCCTGGGCATTTTCCCTAAAGTGATCCGGTGATCTCGGTCTTCGAGAATGTAGTGGGATTGCATCATCCTTGAACTTCGGTTCAGAATGGTATCTGGAGGCTTCGGTCCCCGAGAATGTGGCAGGATTGCATCATCCTTGAACTTCAGTTCAGAATAGTATCTGGAGGCTTCAGTCCCCGAGAATGTGGCAAGATTGCATCATCCTTGAACTTCAGTTCAGAATGGTATCTAGAGGCTTCGATCCCCGAGAATGTGGCAGGATTGCATCATCCTTGAACTTCGGTTCAGAATGGTATCCAGAGGCTTCGGTCCCTGAGAATGTGGTATGATTGCATCATCCTTGGACCTAGTCCTAAAGTGATAGGGACTGATTATCCTGTAATCAATCCGGTGACTTAGGTTGTCGAGAATGTGGTAGGATTGCATCATCCTTGGACCTAGTCCTAAAGTGATAGGGACTGATTATCCCGTAATCAATCCAGTGACTTCGGTTGTCGAGAATGCGGTAGGATTGCATCATCCTTAGACCTAGTCCTAAAGTGATAGGGACTGATTATCCCATAATCAATCCAGTGACTTCGGTTGTCGAGAATGTGATAGGGTTGTATCATGCTTGGACTTAGGTCCAAAAGTGATCCGAAGACTTTCGTCTTCATGTTGTCGATTGTAGGTTGTTGATGATGATGATGACGTACTGATCAAAATATCAGAGTAGGATGATGATGATGTACTGATCGAAAGATCAGAGTATGATGATGATGATGTTGCTATTTGAAAGATCAGAGTATGATGATGTTGCTATTTGAAAGATCAGAGTATGATGATGATGATGTTGCTGTTCGAAATATCAGAGTATGATGATGATGATGTCGCTGTTCGAAAGATTAGAATATGATGATGATGTTGTTGCTGATCGAAATGTAAAAATACTGAAGATGTTGTTGCTGATCGAAAGGTCAAAGTGCTGAAGATGATGTTGATGATCGAAAGGTCAAAGTGTTGAATATTGTTGCTAATCGAAGCGGTCAAAGTGTTGATGTTGTTGAAGACTGAAGATTGAAGATGAAGACTACATGATGTTGAAAAGCTTCCAATGATTTAAGATGTGTTACCCTGATGATGCTGATGATGCTCTCTCTCTGTCCTGTTATTGTTGTTGTTGATGTTGTTGTAGAATACCCTTCTCGTTAAGGGGGAGTGTTGAAATATTGTAACTTTGAAGAATATTCTATATGTATCTTTTGTGGTCCCCGATGGTCCTACCGGGAGAACCACTTGTATTACTTTGTACCCCGATGCTTCTAATTGGAAGAACTAATAAGAGTCATGAGGTAGTCCCCTCTAATTGTAAATGTGGGTCATTAGCACCCCAGTGTGGTTACTTGAGCCTACATGTGTAACTTGAGCCTATTTGATTAACTCGAGCCTACATGTCGGATGAGTTAATTAAAGTGAACAGATGAATATAAATAGAGGTGTAGCACTCCTCATTTGGAGCACACACTCTCACTTGTGTACTGCATTAGTGGAGAGAGAGAAGCAGCTGGAGAAGGAGGAGGACTAGGATTTGATCTCCTTGTTGGTTTTACCTTTTATCTTTTTGGGCATCTATATTGAGGAAGCTTTTGCTGGGTTTTTCCATTTAGGGTTTTCTCAGGATAAATTTGTGTTTTTCTTGTAATGAAGCCAACTGTGCACGGCTTCTCGATTTTGGCTTTGACCACGACTGCTTTGGAGGGATGGATTGGCCATTGCTTTTGGTGCATGGGGACCACATTAGACCATGTGTCGATGTGGTGCTCAACAATGGATGGATCCAACCCAGGAATTTTGGTGTAGGACCAGGTGAAGATGTCCCAAAATTATTGGAAGAGTGCTTTGTAGGAAGCGACTTCTTCCAAGGAGCAGGATGTCCCCAACATGATTTCCTCAACAACCTTAGGATTGGTTGAGATGTTGATTTTAAGGATTGGTGAAATATTGGTGATGTTCCATTCTTCGAAGGCATCTAGTGTCGGAATGGGATTTTTGAACCAGTCAACTTTTGCATGAATGAAATCCTTTGTTTCAACAGAAAACTGGTCAGATTGTGACACAAGTTCTTTGGAGAGGAAGAACAAGCGATGGTGCATGTCGTCGCAAGGGTATTTCAGAGCGGTTAAGGCTTCAAGTATCTCCTCATCGTTGCAAAAGTGATGATGAGACAAATTTATGGAGTGTCGGTGATCACGGAGATAAGAGGGTATGTGGAACTGGACATCATGTAGATGAACATGGTGTCTGAAGAGGGAGGTGGGGGGTGGACTTCTTCGATCAAAGTGATCTCAGATTCAAGGGCATGTTGTCGTGGGTTGGATATTTCCATTTGAAACTCAGACAAGTCCTGACAGTGGTGAGAATAATGTCCATACAATCCACAAAGGGCCTTAGCATGGTTCATTCTCAACGACTTGTTTTTCTTTGTTGGTCCGTTCGAGAGCTCAACCACGGGGATGTTTTCTGTTGTATCCATGGCATCCAAATGTGCATGGAACACATGAATCTCAAGGCAGTTTTGAGTTGCATGTCCCTGTTCATCGCAATCGATGCATGGCGGGATCTGTCGGGGTTCAGTTGTTTCTTTCGGGTTTTTTCCCCTGGCCCTTTTTGGGTGGGGAGGGGTAGGTGCGGGTGTAGTGATTGGATTTTGCGGGAAATGTGGGGTACGTGATTCTACCGCAATGGGTTGAACAGGGGTCAACACAACTAGGGGCATCATAGGTTGAGTCAGTGGATAGAGGTACCACACGAAAATTCCCAATGTAAAGTTGGGTAAGTTTAAGGTACCCATTACTAGCTTACTCATGACACCAGGTGAGGGAAATAGGAATGGAATTGTGTGGATAGGGGAGGAGCCCAAGTAACTCCTTGGTGATTGCATTTGTGGATGCAGTTGTGGTTGTGGCTAGGTTTTATACTACGGCTGCAGTTGATGTTGTGGCTGTGGATGATGTTGTAACTGCTTTTGGGGCTATGGCTGTGATTGATGTTTAGGTGTAGCGGTGCTAGATGAGAGCATGCAGAAATTTGCAGTATGATTTGGTGTCAGTGGTGGTGACACGAAGGGGAAGGAAACCATCATGGAGGTTTCAGTAAACAATGCAGGGTCCACATTCAATAATGAGGGGTGTATGTGTCATCAACGGTAGTGTTGACCGTAGGGATAACATTGGCTAGAGCTGTTAGCCCTTGCGGATTGTGATAAGTTAATTGGTCAACCTTCATGATTTTCCCATCATGAGGGAACATCATGAGATGAAAAACAGTGGATGATATGGCTCTCATGGTATAGATATAAATTCTTCCTAGGAGAAGGTTATAGTCCAACTATGCATTGATGACCTCTATGTCGATCAATACTGTTTTCCCGACTAATGTTATGGGGACATGCGGAAGGATACCTTGGGATTTAGTGGGATGGCCATCATAATCCCACAGAGTAGTGGTGGATGGTTACAGGATTGGGGACGCAAGTTTCTACTAGAATAAGGTTGACATAACACATGTGGATTCCCCCTCGTTGACGATGCATTGGTGTATGACCAAATTCCGAATGGATACCAAAATTTTGAAGGAAATAGTTGATGGTATCCGGGGCTCTCCATTATCTGTGTCAAACATGATCAACTTAGAGTCAAAGGGGTCTACAAAACCTAGGGCGGCTAGTAAGGCCTTTCGCAGTGTTAGGAAAGTTTTATTACCTCAAGAGCAGACATGGTCATAGGTGTTTGGGCCAAGTCATCAACAATGCTGTAGCTCATTGCAGCTCTAGTTGTGGCATTGTTGGCAACCCATCGTATGGGAGGTCGTGGGGGAAAAGGGGGTAAGTGAAGAGGTGTATTGGTTGTTTTGGATGTGGATGTTGCTGATGGGTCATTGGGTTTAGTGTTGGATCCATACTAATTTCGCATGGTCTGTAAATTGACCTCTTCAGTTGTGAAGGCTAGCAGGTGGTGAACAACTATTTATGCTGGCAGAGTTGTAACAAGGGTGGTGGGATTGGGCTAGTGAGAAGGTGCGGTTGCTACCAATCCTTGGACTAGTAATGGGTTTTGGAGCACCATAGGTGGAGGGCCTGGTGGTGCCGGGTTGGGTTGAGGTGGGGATGCCATATTGGTAGCATGCTAAACTTCATTTTGAATGGAGTGCTTAGAGCGACCCATGAAGGGGAATTCATGCGTATAGTGCCCGTAGACCTCACATAGTTTGCATGGTTTATTTGTGCATAATGGAGTGTTATTTCTAGGTGGGTTTGGTTGCTGGGGATTTTTGGTTGACCATTTTTCTCCAGCATTGTTTGGAGAATTTGGTTGTTGACCACCTCCTTGCGGTTGGTTGTTGCCTTGATTCCTAGCTCAGTTGTTTCTGGATTGTCCTTGTTGGTTGTTGGGGGCTGGTTGGTTGGGATAGTTTTGCTGTGCGAAAACTTGTCCCAAAGGTGATGGAAAAGCTAGGGCGGGGGCTTGAGCGACTTGCATTAGTGGTGCATAGTAGACTTGGGGGGCTGGGGGTGCCACAAATACGGGCATCTATCCTGAATATTGTTGTGCCAGCCAAGTAAGGTGCATGGGCTTGCTGCCGTGGCATAGGTTCTGCATAGGAGGTTGTAGCTTCGGATTGAGACATCATTCTTGAATAGTCAGAAGCTTGGTTTGGGTAGGTAACACTAGGGGTGTTGCTTGGTTGTGGTGGCATCATAGGAGGTGTCAAGTGGTGCTATGATTGATGGGAGATGGAGCCTATGATTCCATCTATAGCATAGGATTCCCCTGGCGCATCCTGGTAGGAGGTTCCTGCATGGTTAGCATTTGGAATGATGTTGTAGAGGTACTAGATTGTGCGTAAATGAGGTCAAACTACTAGGCCTTCAATATGGCCTCTTCCTCTATTTAGGGATGTTCGGAGGCAACGTCCTTGGCTATGGGTGGAAGCAATGTTTTTAAGAACCAGTCAAGGAAGATCCTGTCATCAAGCTTGATCTTTCACAAGATGCGACGTCGCCGCCACTCATGGATGTGGTCGGTTATGTGGGTTGTAGTGTTTCGGCGGCAATATAGCAATATTTCCACCCCTTCATCATATCTAACATGGAGATGGAAATACTGCAGGAACATAAAGGCCAAAGAGTTGAATTTTGGGTACTTGGCTTGTGGTATCTCAATGTACCACTTGGCTGCAGCACCTGTGAGGGTGTGTTGGAAAGGTATGAGTCTGATCGAGTCATCTACGATGATGTTTGATGAGCCACATAGATGAAATGTCATTATATGGTTTTGGGGGCACTCCCCTGCCTTCCCTTCAAAATTAGGGATGTCTGAGGAGAGCTTGGTTGGCATGGGAGGCCAAAAGGCTTGATACTAGATAGGTTCATTGGTTAACCTGGCCAAGTTAGGAAAGTTGAGGCATGCCATGAAAGGGAGGTTTGACCCAAGGTTAATATGGGAAGGACTGGTAATGGTAGTGGGGTTTGCAAGAACATGATTTCCCTAAATGACTGGGGGCACCTGTGGTTGAATTCCAGTAGCAGGGATAGTCGTAGAAGGGCCACTTACCCCATGTATGACAGGTGGGACAGTGTAAGTGGATGGGCCACTGCCACCAAGTATGACAGGTGAGATAGTTTCACTGGTAGGTACAGGTGGAGGCAGCTGAGTTAGGACAGTCTGCATGGTAGTACTAGGACCAACTGTAAGGGTGTTGGTGGAGACATGAGGCATGGACATGGGTCCACTACCAATGAGCAGTATGGAAATTGGATCTGGGTTTGCACCAGCCATGGGGCTAGATGGTGCAGTGTGTAAGTCTAGCTCAGATTGATATGAGTTTGAGTCTGATTCAGAAGCTGTGTGGCCTTCTAACGGTGTAAAGGGTCATCGAGATTGGTCTCGATGATGTTGGTTCAGGGACCTGAACTGTGGTGGATCACCTCTTAGGTGTGAAGAAGAGCATGGGGGATCAATTGTGTCTAGTTGGTAGATCAAATAGTGTAATCTGGTAATGACGTTCTGGACCCTACTTTCAATGACTTCCTATTGGATTTCAGGTGGTCACTCGACCACCAAGACTTCCAGGAGACAACACTTGGGTTTTTCCTCATAGGAGATCTAATCAATCAGTAGGGGTCCTTGCCCATTTCACTTGGAAATTCCTCTTAGCGACCATCTACTTTGGGGTTGCCGTGGTACTCCTCACAATGAGTTTAAGGCAGTCAAGGACTTATGTCCTCAAATACTGCAAGGTTTTGAATTAATGTAAATTGATTGATTTTAATGGTTGGATCAATGTCATGAACTGAGTTTGGTTTGCTTAATTGGTATGGTTGTGTGCATGCTTAGTGTATGAAAGGTTGTTCATTGTTAAATTATTTTCTATTATTAGTTTGGTGACTACAATTATGGTTTATGGATACTTCGCAGATGTTTCTGGTTTGTTACAGAGATTACAGAATGAGCAACATGTTATGAAACCAGTGAACTTTGAAACAAAAAAATTTAAACATGCAAATAATGAGCCTGAACTATTGCAAACCTACTAGGTGACTACCTTACGCTTATATTCCTCTTCGACCAGGAAAGAGTGTTGGGATCTCAACATAGTGGGACTAATCCCACCCGTAGATCCTCAGGTCACTGTTCAAGTGCAAGGTTGGTCAATAGGGAGGATGCGAAGCGCCATGGGGCCCCCTGGGCCTACCACCCCCTCTACCTTAGAAGTCACCCATTTTTAGTGATCTTAAGAAATAACAAGTATAAGTGCCTATTACTATACAAGCTTGACCCTTCGTCTTATCCCAAAATACCCTTGCGGGTGATGACTAAGTAGAGGAGGAAGGGATTCAGCAAGAGGTTAATTTCTAATTATTTAAGTGAAAAAATTGAAAATTAAGTTACAGTATTTAAGCTAAGTCCTACAACAGATTCATATGCATTAACAGCTAACCAAATCTATAATTAACTTACAGAAATTGTTTGCAGAAAGAAACAAGCTGCTGGACAGTGGCGGCAGGGCTGCACTGACAGTCTGAATAGCAAAAAACCGAACCCTGAGAGACAGGTTTCCCTTTTTCGAGGAAAATGTAGTGAGGGGGTTGCTAGTTTTCACCCAAAATAGGAAACTGGGTTGCTCAAAACCAAAAACAAGAGGGATTGGTATCCTGAGAGTGAAGTCGCTCCTTTCAGGTATAAATAAGCGTCTGGGTTGATCTTTTCAGCCCGATAGGAGTGATCCGGACCGTAAAGTGTTTTTTTTTATAAATGGGAGCTGGGAAGGGCCGACAGTAACCGGTACTATGGTTGAACGGGCTTGGGTCGACCTTAAGGGGGCACGACTAGAAATGTAAATGACAAAAAAAGAGATATAAACTAGAAATAAACAGAAATCTAAACTAGGTTAACAAAAAACTGAAAATAAAATGTAAAAAGCCCAGGGATCCTTTGGGATTGACCTGGTATGGTCACCAAACTATAGTAGGGCTTTCACCCTAGCTACAAGCCGCGAAACGACTACCTTCCATCTATAGGAAGGAAGGATAGGGTCTCTATGGATGGAAGAGAAACCTCCAGGAAAGGGTTAGAGAACCATACAAAACCCTGTAATAAACCTATTACAGAAATCAATAGACAACAACCCTGCAATGAAAATGTTAGCAAAAAAAAACTAAGCTAATAAGAAGAAACACACATTATACCTTTCGATTTTGATGAAATGGGCCACCATGCCCTAGCTGGAAGCTACCTCTCTATGGAATGGGATTTGGTTAATGGAGCAAGTGAGCGAGAGGGGTGAATGACTTGAGAGAGATGGGTCTCAAGGCACTCACACGAGTAGAGTAACGGTAGGAAAATGAGGAATTTTTTGAGAGTGATCCCCACCCTTGTATTTATAGTTTTTTCTTCTTCTGAGTTTTAGGGTTTTAAGCCCTTGGTCAAGGATTTAGCCCCTTTTTTGGACTTTAATCCCTTTTCGTCCATTCTTTAGCTCATTTAGGGGTTTTAAGCTCTTTTTAGGGGTTTTAGCCCCCTTTTGGAGGTTTTAGCCCCTTTGAGAGCTATTTAGGCTCTTTTATGGGTTTTTAAGGCCTTTTTGGTGTTTCTGAGCCTTTACAAGGGTGTGGGGGTCAATGAGGGTAGTGAAATAGATGTCTTTGTGTGGTGTAGGTCATGTAGAGCTAATCAAGGTATTTTTTAGGTTAACAGCTCCTTTTTGGGAAACTTCTCTAGGTCAGGCCATTTCTAAATACGAGACTACAATACCATCTTATGTTACCCCCATTCTAGAAACCACAACTCTCTCAAATGAATAATTCTTCAAATCAGTTAGGGAAACTGTTGGAATATAGTAAACCCACTCAATACTTAGGATAAAATAATTAATTATTATTTTAATTAGTTGGCATCCACTTGCACCTTAAAGTCAACACATGCCATCTATACCTCGGGAATGATTTATTTTTTTATTTTGGGTTTATTGAGCACTTTATGGACATCCAAAATTAGTAAAAAACAATTTACAACATATTCTTTATTCTGCTTTATCCCGCTTTTCTGTGGATAAGGTAGAGCTAGTTAACTAGGAAACTGGGTTCCTTTGTTTCCAACCCATCCTTCATGAATTTCTCTCCATTTTCCAGGATTAGCATGTTTTTCCATCTCCCTTGACAAATCACATGATTTTTCTAAATAGTGAGGTCCTTGAAATATTTGGGAAGTGCTGTAGCCACCTATGGGGGTTTGCTATATTTCGGTAAGTTAGTCTTTTTGAGCTTTATGAGTTGTCTCCATACAACTCGATTTTCCTATGAGGAATGTACTATTTATGTACACTATTATTCATCATTATTCAATGGAAGGATACATATGAATATTCATCTCTTCACTCATGTGATTCAACCTCTTTTCTTCTCTCTAGTTTTCCTGTGTATGCTTGTGAGAATTCTTAGTAGAAAGATTTATTTCCTGTGCTTCTTCTTATCATCTTTGCTCATATCATTGAAGATATTATTTCTACATGGTATCATAACTACAAGGCGCACAACTTTTCAATATTATACATAGTGTCAGAGCAACAAGGTTGATCAATTTCTACAGAGTTGAGGAGTGCATCCAATATCCTATCCCTCTCTGAAGAATAGCTTTTATAGCTTACAAGATTTTCTCCTGGTTTTGTTTTGTAGGTTGCAGAGAGTATCTCCTAGAGAATATCAACAACTTCAATATGGATTCAAAAGTTCCTCTACTATCTCCCTTTAACTATGATGATTGGAATCCCAAGATGAGTGCATACTTGAAGAGGCAATGCCTCTTTGAAGTCTCCATTGGTGTTTTGAGTGAAACTGAGTCTTATGAAGAGAATATTGATTGGATAAATAATTGTGATAGATCTTATGGAATTATGTGTTTGGAAATTTCTCCAAATATACATCGTCTCATAGATTCTGCTAAGTATCCATTTGAGCTTTGGAACAATTTGGACAAAGCTTTTGGTGTGCAGGAAGTAGAAGATGAAGCATGGAGCGAACCCAACATCTCCTCTTGTTCTCTCTCTCAATATTTCTTGGCCTCTACATTATCAGATGATGTTGATCATGATGAATAATTTTCTCATATAGTTCATGTTGCTTCTACCCTCTTTGATTCAAATGCTCCCTCCTTCAATGAAGAAGCAAATATTGAAGAACCATCTTTTTCTGTGTCTCTTGAAGGTCATTCTTCTTCTTGTGATACTAATGATGAAAAAGAAGTAAAATATGGAGATTCTATTGATATTGATTATGATCCATTCACCCATTCATTTTTCTCTATATCTCCTATCTTATATTTTGAGATCCGTGTGCCAGAGCCTTCACACTTTGTGCATACCTCTCTCATTGATGGTGCGCAACCCAGTGACTTCCAGGATATTTGCTTAGCCACATCAATTCATATTATTGTCTTTCCACTTACCATACTTGATCTCATGTGCTTATGTATCTCCTCTTTTTTTCTTGGCATCAATACTCAGATCCTCCTTGAATATTTTGAACATCTCCTTCTTTCCTCCTTTCATACAGAGGATTCATTACTAGTGTATTCCCATGTGTCTACTGATATGCTTATATGTGATCCTTTGGATTTTGATTTAGAATAATGTTTCCATGATGATACACAAATCATACCACCATCTATACCATATACCATACCTTTGAATAATCCTAAGACTATACAAATCCCAAGTTCACTAGTTCATTCCTCATTGGTCTCTTATGCAGTGTTACTTATCTTACATGGTTTGAAGTCTTTCCTATATGTTAGCACCGGAATTGAGCCCCAAGGTTGAGGGGAGAGCCCGCTCCCGGTGCAACAACATAACCACTTTAGGCTGTGCCTCCGACCTTGCATAGCCAGAGAGGGATCTCTCGCTTGTCTTGAAATCTTTACTTCATGTAAGATATTCACTCAAGGATGGTCAGGAGACCAAACTCCTAAAACGGGACAGAATAGTGTGGCATGAGATGTAAGTGGGATTATCAGGGCAAGGGACCATTGGAAATGGAGTTAAAAACCTGAGCAGGGAACATTTGTGAGAGGGAAAGAATGACATGAGGTTGCAGACAGAGGCAAGATAGCAGTTGATCTCGCAATCAGGAGATATTTAGCAGCCATTTAGAAGATAAGAGAGAACAACCCATCACGTGGAGCTCTAGCGAGATGAATTCCACGTAACTTTAGAAGAAACTTTGATAAATGTCTGAAAAAACAGGAGGAACATATCAAGTATGAATTCCAAACTGTTATACACTAAGTTACAAACATGAAAGCAATCAACAAACTGGAATGGAAACAGGATATACATTTCACATAAAGAAGATACATATTGAAAGAAGAAATGACACATGAATCTTTGGTTTAAGAAACAACTCTTCCTTTGCCATTTTATTCATAACACAGGAATCAAATCTTATTTACAACAGAGAGCCTCAGCCCTTGAAGGTTTTCCCCAACCTTTCGAATCTCAACCCTTTCTCCCTCTTTCGGGAGTGTAAATATACTATTCTAGTGCTGAGACTATTCTCCAAAATAAACCTACAGACTGTTTCCAGTCACAATCATGCATTAACAATATAAAGAGTGGGACTATCACCACGTTTTACAAATACAAACAAGCATTATGGAGTTACAACGTGTGAAAATGTGGACTAACAGCACAGAGTTTTCTTCCTCCCCACTTCATGAAAGTGACCCCCCATGTTGCAAGCCGACGGTCCGTTGTCCAACAAACAGTCTTAGACCAAGGTTGGCCCTCGATTGTCGATTGTGATCGACCTCTCCTAGTAACCGTCGATCCGAGTGGGCCCCATTACTTTTCGTAGTGTGAAATTCTGATCTTCAACCTTGCTAGTTCACATTGCGAAATGAACCACAACCGTAGATCTCTTCTTTTCTTTATCAGGACCGTTGATTCTTTGAGGCTGGGACCACCTTTCACGATTTGAAATCATAGTTTTACCTACACAAGTCTGTTTTGCAAAATTGATTGAGACCGTAGATCTTCCTTTGATATCATCTCTGCTATTGAATGTTTTCAACCTTTAACCCTTTTGTAATTTGGAAAAGCTCTTGCCATCGAGCATGTTTTCTCAACAAAACTGTTTTGGGCCATTGATTGGGCTTTGATTTGATCTCAGCTTTTCATTTATTTCCTTGCTTTAAAGGACCCCACGAAATCCATATTTTGATCGTCCTCCCGCATCTTGGGCTAGAACAACAGCCAATCATTGCTCTTTTTTCATTGTCTAATGGTTCTAAATCGTGGACAGGGAGCCTCTACCCACTTGAATGGCATTCACCCAGTGTTTTAAAGTAATGGGGCCTTCTTCGAACTTTTTTCAGGCTCAAAATAGACTGTTAAAAATAGAGTGTTAACAACTGGCTCCACGAGAGATGGTATCCTCCCAGTGAGGTAGCAAAGAACCCTCATAGACTAGGTGCCGAATCCATTGGGATGTCTTCAATCTTTCTTTGAAATCTCCATTCTGCTCTAAGCTACTGTTGCAACGAATTCATGCCACTCTTGCAAACATGCTTTTGACTGCAAACCTGTGCTTACAACTGAAAATGAAAGCAAACTAAAATATTAATGAAGTAAATGATTGATTATTGTCGAGCTTATTGGTTCCTACCTACCCTACCTAAGTTAGTTCATAAGTCCAATTAAGTGAAATCAGACTTCCAATGAAGCCAATCAAGTAACTTGCCTAATAGTGTTGTTCTTTTTTCGTGCTTGATGGATGGAATGAAATAGATAATGGAAGAAAGATGTAGAATATAGACTGATCTTTACTGCAAAGACGTGACCTGTCATTACCGTTAGCTATTCCTTCCATGTACTCTGCTATGGGGTCATAGAAAACATGGCAACCCCCAACATATTCTGTCCTCCACTCGTAGGACACTTGTCTGAAATTGCTTCCTCTTGGTGGTCCGTCAGGCTGATACTTGGAAAATTGTAAGAGAGGGCCCACATAATCTTTATTCAATGAAACATCCCTCTTTTCTCCCAAAATTTCTGCAATGAGAGCTTGGTGTGTTTCAAAAGGGAGGTCCTCCTTTTCTCCAGCGGAACCGGGTATGCATATTCCTTCTGTATGGGGCGATATTCCTGAAGGCAGAAAATTAAAAAATGTATTTATCTAAGGGCTGCTGCATCCTTCTCCATGAATTGACACCTTATTACAAACTCCCAACGTATTGGTAACTGGAGAGGGATTGCCTGGCTGCTTCTTCTTATTATCCTCTCTTCCATACAAGTCTCTGGACTGCACCATCTCCCCTTATTTCTACTTTTTCTTAGAGGCTTTAATCATGTGTTGTATTAATTCAAATGAGGCATAACACAAGGGTAAGTTATCACCTTCAGTGTCCTTATTGCCCTTTTCTGCTTCAACCTCCCGATTTCGCATAGCATCTTGGTCCTCTCCATCAGCAGGTCTTGGTTCAATGGCCAAATTTTTAGGTACAGTTTGTAGGTAATCTTCCTCATATTCATCATACACAGGTGCACCAAATTCATTCTTAAAATCACCTTGTATGGCTTCGGGGTGGCATGAGTCATAATCTTCAGAGAACAGGCCCGCAGGATCACCTATTCCTGTATCGGGACGGTCATATTTCTTTATACCAAGAGAAAGATTTAGCTGAACAGGGAATTTTTCATTCTACTTATAGGGCCCAACCAATTTTAATGTATCTTTTATTTCACCACCATTGTCCTGATTTGAAAATTTTTTGGACATCTTAAGGTTTTCCTCCACCTCCAAACAATCAACAAACATGTGCTGCAAAGTGGTTGATTTTCTTTCCAAAAGAAGCAAGGACAGGTCAGAAGGAAAGGTGGGTAGTGTTCTCAAGAGGTTGGAATTCCTTAGGCATGTTATAATAAAAGCTGGCGAATCTTCTATTAAAATTATGTAAGGTCTCACCCTCATGTCTCTTCAGGGAATAGAATTTTGAAAGTATTTGATCTAGTGGCCTTCTCTTACCCAAAAACTTCAATGAAGTGCAAGAAAACTCCTCCCAAGTGTTGATGGACTTAGGCTGCAAGTGCATGAACCATTCTTTAGCATCCCCTTGCAAGGACTGGGCAAAATCCGTCATGCAGACATCATCATGTTCTATTTAGAAAAGGTCAGAGAAATGTTCAAAGGATTATAAATGTTTCTCAGTAGTGAAGTCTTTGGATTCTCCATCGAATTTGGGGAGGTATTTGTAATGTTTCACGGGAAAATCATGGAGGATGGGAGGTGGTTGTAGTGGTTTGTACCGGCTTGGAGAAATAGGAGAGACCCAGTTAGGCGTGATAGCTATGCTATCGACTGAGGTTTCATGAATTTCACAGGGGAGATCTTTGACATCTTGGGCCTCTGGAGATAAATCTAGGTCAAAACTAGAAGTGCAAGACGACACAACACTTTCATTTCGTAAAGAAGGATAAACAGGAATATATTCATAGCTCTGTTTAGAATGAGTTAAACCATAGAATACTGTTCTGATAAATTTAGGGAAGGATAAGAACAAAATTACAATATAGAACAAAGCTTCTTGGAAGAAACGTAGGCTCGAGCATCGTAACCTTCCACCATGCATTATTTAAGCCTTACAAGAGGTCCACGTTTTGGACGGAGCCTCCCCATCTTTTTCTGATCATTTGATTTCTAGGTCGTACCACTAGCGGAGTCGCTGAAGTCTGAACCCTTCAAGAGTGGAGTTTCCCGGTGAAAAGTGCTCAACCTTCTTGATGTCTGATCATTGTTCACCATCAATAATCAGATCTAAAACCATGTCGTTTTTCCCAGGGAGGATCTTCAATTTTGTCCCCAGCAACGGCACCAGTTTGTTAGCACCAGAATTGAGCCCCAAGGTTGAGGGGAGGGCCCACTCCTGGTGCAACAACAAAACCACTTTAGGCTATGCCTCTGGCCTTGTGTAGCCAGAGAGGGATCTCTTGCTTGTCTTTAGATCTTTACTTCATGTAAGATATTCGCCCAAGGATGGTCAGGAGACCGGACTCCTAAAACGGGATAGAGTAGTGTGGCATGAGATGTAGGTGGGATTATAAGGGAAAGGGACCATTGGAAATGGAGTCAAAAACCTGAGTAGGGAACATTTGCAAGAGGTAAAGAATGATGTGAGGTTGCAGAAAGAGGCAAGATAGCCATCGATCTCGCAATCAGGAGATATTTAGTGGGCATTTAGAAGATAAGAGAGAACAACCATCATGTGGAGCACCAACGAGATGAATTCCATGTAACTTTAGAAGAAAATTTGATAAATGTCTGAAACAATAGGTGGAGCATAGTAAGTATGAATTCCAAACTGTTATACACTAAGTTACATACATGAAAGCAATCAACAAACTGGAATGGAAACAGGATATATACTTCACATAAAGAAGATACATATTGAAAGAAGCAACGACACATGAATCTCTTGTTTAAGAAACAAATCTTCCTCTACCATTTTATTCATAACATAGGCTGGCAAATCTTATTTACAATGGAGAGCCTTAGCCCTTGAAGGTTTTCCCCAACCTTCCAAATCTCAACCCTTTCTCCCTCTTTTAGGAGTGTATATATACTATTCTAGTGCTGAGAGTATTCTCCAAAATAAACCTACAAACTATTTCCAGTCACAATCATGCATTAACAATATGAAGAGTGGGACTATCAGCATGTTTTACAAATACAAACAAGCATTATGGAGTTATAGTGTGTGAAAACGCAGACTGACACCACAAATTTTTCTTCCTCCCCAATCCGTGAAAGCGATCCCCCATGTTGCAAGCCGACAGTCCGATGTCCATGTTCCATCATTTCTACCACCAAATTTATTCTTTGAATTCAACAAATAGTTTTAGACCAAGGCTGGCTCTCGATCATCGATTGCGATCGACCTCTCCAAGTAACCGTCAATCCGAGCAGGTCCCATTACTTTTCGTAGTGTGAAATTCTAATCTTCAACCTTGCTAGTTCGCATTGCGAAATGAACCACAACTGTAGATCTCTTCTTTTCTTTATTAGGACCGTTGATTCTTTGAGGCTGGGACCACCTTTCACGACTTGAAATCGCATTTTTACCCGCACAAGTCCGTTTTTCAAAATTGTTTGAGACCGTAGATCTTCCTTTGATCTCATCTCTGTCGTCGAATTTTTTCGACCTTTAACCTTTTCACAATTTGGAAAAGATAATTCCATTGAGCATGTTTGCTCAAAAAAACTGTGCACATTGATTGGGATTTGCTTTGATCTTGGCTTTTCATTTTTTTCCTTGCTTTAACGGACCTCGCGAAAGACATATTTTGATTGTCCTCCTGCATCTTGGGCCAGAACAACGACCAATCGTTGCTCTTTTTGCATTGTCTAATGGTTCTAAATAATGGACAAGGAGCCTCTACCCACCTGAATGGCATTCAACCAATTTTTTAAAGGAATGGGGTCTTCTTCAAACTTCTGCCAGGCTCAAAATAGACTATTAAAAACAAAGTGTTAACACTATATTTCAGTGGTTGGTTATCCATTACCTTAGTAATATTTGGATTGATATTAAACATTTTTGGATCTATTCTAAACACTTATGGTTCAGATCTCATGTCCATCCATCATTCATATTTTTACACCTATCAGTTTTCCCCAGTTGCTCATAGTTTTCCTAGTCTAGCCCTATATCCTCATGGAGTCACTGAAGCCTTTGTATTTTCTGTCCCATATGATCATGTTTTTGATATATCATAGTTTTATCAGCCTCATATAAGATCTGGAAAGGTGCTACATCATATTGGAATATTTACATGTGATTCACATCACAATTTTGCAGCTATTAAAGGAATCATTAGAGGAAATTTCAACTCAAAATGGGCTTCCTAAGGAAAATATATAAAATAATATTTATTAATTTTGAAGGAAGAAAAGAAAAAACTACCTTTTTATTTGTATTTTCAGCATATCTCCCAGTTTTTTACTCAAATGTCGATTGAGAGAGCTCATTGGATGTGGAATTAAATTTTGCATCCAACGAGTACCCACTCGACATACTTTTGATGGGGCCCGCTGCCCCAAAAATAAGAAATACCTGGAAAAATGTGATGATGACATCATCATCATGTTTTTTCAGGTATTTATTATTTTTGGGGCAGAGGGGCCCATCAAAAGTATGCCAAGTGGGTACTCGTTGGATGCAAAATTTAATTCCACATCAAACGAGCTCTTCCGATCGAAATTTGAGTAAAAATAGAGGGAGATATGTCGAAAATACGAACAAAAAGAGTAGTTTTTTTTTATGATACATATCCCTAAATTTATATTAAAAAATTGTTTAAGAGGCGCTCCCTTTTTGAATTTTAAAGAATTTTGATTGGCTAACACATGATGACATGTAATTTGTATTATTTTTGGAAGGCCCATTTTAAATTGAAATTTCCTCTAATGTGAGTGTGTAACAAATTGTCTTAATTTTTATACTCTTTGGGAGGAGTATGCACAGATCTCTTTTCCATTTCAGATTGTATTTGAAGCTTGGAGTTTGACAACAGAAATAAGCATTCAGATAATGCTCCTACTTCATTAGTTGATGAGATACAAGGAGTGTCTCCTCTTCCTTCTTGTAGGTTCTACACTCATTAGAGGAAATTTCAACTCAAAATGGGCCTCCTAAAAAAAATTAATAAAATATTAGTTAAAATAATATTTATTAATTTTGGAGGAAGAAAAGAAAAAAACTACTTTTTTGTTTGTATTTTCGACATATCTCCCAATGTTTTTACTCAAATTTCAATCGGGAGAGCTCGTTGGATTCGGAATTAAATTCCGCATCCAACAATTTCATCAATTTTTTTCAAGTATTTCTTGTTTTTGGGGTAGCGAAGTCTGTCAAAAGTATTCCTAGTGGGCACTCGTTGGATTCAGAATTTAATTTTGCATCCAACGAGCTCTCTCGATTGAAATTTGAGTAAAAACGCGGGGAGATATGTAAAAAATACAAACAAAAAAAGTAGTTTTTTTATGATACCTATCCCTAAATTTATATTACAAAAGTGTTTAAGACCTATATGGTATTTCAAATTTAAAGCAATTTCATTGGCTAACACATGATGACATGGAATTTGAGTTAAAGTTAAAAGGCCTATTTTGAGTTGAAATTTCCTCTAATGCTAGCGCATGATCATGGAGTTCATGTTTTATTCATCAAGTCATTCATCCAGAAACAGTTCATTCATCTCATTAAAGTGAATATAAATATATGTTGAATACATATTATTTCAAATTTTGTGCCTTGTCCTTTCTTGAGGGAGGATTTTCTCCATGTGGTTTTGCCTCTTTCCTCATCTTTTTGGACATGAATAATTGTTAAAGGGTGATCATAGCCATGTTGCTGGGACCTATATGCATCCATATGCAACTATATTTTTGACATACCATCATAAATTCAGACTTATAGGGGGGTGTTGGAATATATTAAACCCACTCACTACTTAGGATAAAATATTTAATCATTATTTGATTAATTATCTACCTAGTAGCTTAATTAGTTGGCATCCACTTGCACCTTAAACTAAACACACGCCATCTATACCCTAGGAATTCTTTATTTTTAATTGTAGGTTGATCTTGACCACTTTATGGACATCCAAAATTAGTAAACAATGCTTTACAACAGATTCTTCTTTATTATGCTTTATCCTGCTTTTCTATGGATAAGGTAAAGCAAGTTAACTAGGAAACTAGGTTCCTTTGTTTCCTATGTATGCTTGTGAGAATTATTAGTAGCAAAATCTATTTCCAATGCTTCTTCTTAGAATATTTTCTCATAGCATTGAAGCTATTATTTCTACAGAAAATGTGCATTGCTTACAGAAGAAGGGGGAGGACATTAGAAGGAAAACTATATCTCCCCTATCCCGTCGTTCAGAAACCACCCTGCTTGAATACCATGCCCTTTCACCATCACATGTGGATCTTAAATCAGGGTCATCAGCTCAAAACTTGGTCATGATCTAGGTAAACCCTCCATTCCTACCCCTCCCATCCATAATTCCCCATCGATTTCTACTCCCCCTGTAGCTTCCACACCTAGGGGGAAACCCCCATCCCAACTTGTTTTACCTATGAGGGGAACCATTTTTAGCATGGGGAAAAACCCAATGGCAAGAAAACCATCAGTTAATACTCCTCCTACAAATATCAATATGGTTGTTCCCTCTTCTGGCTCGATACGAACTTCATGGGTTCAACCTATCGTTAGTAAACTTTCCTCGGGTTATACCTACCCAAAAAATCAACCACCTACGGTTTATCAAGCTTATAAACTTGCACTGTCAGGGGTTGTTTATCCTGGGATGCCCTACCCAAAAAATGATTATGTCTCATGGGGGAAACCTAATTATTTAAATGTCCCACCACTCGGAGCACCTTTTCTAAACACTATTGGACTTTTTGGAGGCCCACCTAAAGGATCACCACCTAGAGGCCCACCAATTGAAGGACCACCACATGGAGGACCACCACTTAGAATCCCACCATCTGTAGGCCCAAAATATGGAGGCCCACCATCTAGAATCCCACCACCCAGAGGCCCACCACCTGGAGGCCCACCACTTGGAGGCCCACCCCCTAGAGGCCCACCACCCAGAGGCCCACCACTTGGAGGCCCACCTCCCTCGGGAATCCCACCACTTGGAAGACCCTCAAGTGGATCATTTTGAAACTAAACACCTAACCAAATGGTTGTGGGAGAATACGATATGCCCGTTTATCAATATACTTATGGCCCTATTGGTCCACAGATTCCATAACAGTATTACAGGTACCCTCAACCTAATCAACCTCTACCATTTCTGGCTACCTTAGGTCTGCCAGATCTATCCATATTGATCAATGACCCTATCCACCATGATCCGTCATGGTTGGCCATCCCTGTTAAGTTACCATATGATATACCTAATTTCAATGGAAAACCTGGTGAGGGCGTTAAAATCCACATAATGAAATTTCATTTGTGGTGCTCATCTAACTCTCTGATGGATGGTTCAATCCATATACATTTGTTTTAGAGAAACCTCACGGGGGTAGCTGCAAAATGGTATATTGAGCTACCTCAACATTCCTTTTGGGATTTCAACACCTTAGCAATGGCTTTGTTAACACATTTTTAGTTTCCAATCTGATATGAAATAGGTACAAAATTCTTGACCTCACTTCTCCAGACCTCTTCTACTCATATATCCGGTCATATACATGAGTGGAGATGATGACATAAGTTGATCAAGGCTCCCATCCCCGACTAGTTACTCGTCGATTGGTTTACTAAGTCTTTACTCCCCCCCATTGCTAGGGATGTCACCATGGGAGGTGCTGTTACCGAGGAGCAAGCCATCAGTCGTGCTCAGTACCTTGACTTGGTCTATTCCTAGTCAGGCACTTTGTACGACCTAATTCCTCATGCTCCTTTCCCTACCTTAGATTCTTCAAGACCTGCAACGGAGCCACTTGTCGATGGTGTTCTTAGTTCAATTCAAGCACAATCAACAACCAAATCCTTGAAAAATAAAAACCAAGTGGCTACAACTGCTACTCAAACCATTTCAAACCCCAAAACTGTTTCCCCTCTGATTGCTTTGATCGAAGTGAATGCAGTTCAATCCACAGAATGTTCGGGAGAAAAGAAAAAATGAAAGAATGAATCCAAGAAATATGAGAACCAACAGGAAGGTAATAAAATACAAAACCCTGATGTTGACTCTAAAAATAAGAGAAAGGAAAAATTTACATGCCTTATATATGGAGGTGACCACTTTACTGAAGAGTGTCATTGTCGTGAGGAAGTCAGTAAATTTTTGAAAAATACCCCCACCTCGGCGGTCCTTACGGATGCTTTCCCTACCCAACAACAATTGATTGACCATCAATCCTTGCATGGGCCTTCTTTGTCTTCCATAGATGAAGTTAAAATAATGTCAAGTGAATCAATTAATATTAATACCCAATCCCAAAGCTATGACCCTCCACAAGAAAAGAAAAATGATAATGTTCCACTGTAAAAAACTTCAGCATCCCCTCCTCCTCCTACTAACGGTATTCAATTTGAAAAACTTGTTCTTGATGCAATTATCCGCCCACCTAAGAGTACACTTTGAAAATATGTACTTAATCCTAATGGATGTGCCTCCCAATACTATAATATAGTCGAATATCTGGCTTAAGCATCGTGCGCTATGCGGAAGAACTTGCTATCAGTTATTGGAGCACTGAATCCTGAAAAACAATAAGATTATTTCCTTCAAGCGGGATGATTTTAAATATAGTCTCTCTCATCAATTGGATTTCCAATGGTCCGTAAAATCTATTGGGAAGATAATCCATCATACCATATTGGATGAGGGATTCTCCACTACAACAAAACCCTGTGATTAGCATCTCTTTTAACTTCCTTTTTAGCGTCCACTGTCACTTTTAGTGTATTTTCATCATTTTTTGGACAAAGTGGATGCTTTTCCACGGGATGGTGCTTTTAATGGCGTTATTTGCATCCCTTTTTAAAATCTGGTGCTATTTTGGATGCTAATTAGCATCCCAATTAGCGTCCCAATTAGCGCCCCAATTAGCGTCCCAATGAGCATCCCAATCAGCGGCCCTATTTAAAAGTTGGCGCTATTTTGGACAATAATTAACATCTCAATTAACGTCCCAATTAGTGTCCCAATTAGGGTCCCAATTAGCATCACAATTATCGTCCCAATTAGCATCCCAATTAACGTCCCAATTAGCATCTCAATTAATGTCCCAATTAGTGTCCAAAAAAGCATCCCATATAACGCCCATAATAGCCTCCAAAAAAACGTCCTGAATAGCATAACACCATATATTGATCCAGGGTTAGCGACAGGAATTGCGCCATGAATTTCAACAAGAAAAACATCCAGCATAGTGCTAAGTATAGAGCCAGGAATTACGCCTAGAAAACATCCAACATAGCGTTGGGTATAGAGCCAGGTATAGCACCTAGAATGATGCCAGAAATTTTGAAAGGAACCACGCTAGGAATTGCACTAGGTTTAGATCTAGGAATTGTGTTTAGAAAACGTCCGATATATCAATTTCAATGTCAATCTCAATGCTTATGATTCATGTGATAGTACTTTTGGATCTTGATTTATCATAGTGGCACCTAAATGATGATAATCAAGGAACTTTTGGATCTTGATTAATCCCAATGAGGGGTAAAATAACTTAATGTCACCTAAATTGCTCTAATGGAATTTGAGTGTTGCCAACAACATTTGATAGACCATAATGACATATTATTGGAATTGGTAAAGACTTAGACCCACCTTAGACCCTTAATTTAAATCTTGGTTCATAACAACCATCCTTAGTGTTACAAATATTTTTATGGCCACCATATTCCTCTTCCAGGTTAAAATTTAATTGAAGGGATTATGTAATACATAGAGTAAAATATTTGTTTAAGGCTTTGTATTTTTGCATTGGACCATTGAATGGGCAATGAGAACCACACTTAGCATCCCAAAGCTTTAAATGAACAAAATATCCTTCTCACATGCAAAAATATGGCGGCTCGAGGACCCGTGCATTGCCCTTGAGCCTCAAGGAAAATGCTATCTCCAAACAAGTTACATCTTGGCACCAAACCATGTCTTAGGAACCAAAACTAACCTCTAATGTGGAAAACTTCAAAATCATGACCATAATGCACTTATGGGGTGAGATTTCCTACTAATTTGCTATGTGGTTGTTGTGGTCACATGCATGGCCCATGATCTCTACAAAACAATGTTATGGCTCAATATTAACCCCATAATTGACCCATAATTACCCTTAATTAACCCCATTTAATAAATAATTGACCCCTATTTACCACTAATTAACCCCTAACTATCCCAAAATTGATCCCTTATCAACCCCTAATTACCAAATCTCATGACCCAATAATTACCCATAAATGACCCTTAATTATCGATAGTTGACCACAAATTACCCTTAAATTATCACTAATAAATCCCTAATTACCCTTCATTTACCTATAACTACCCATAAATGACCCCTAACTCTGCGTTGGGCCCAAGTCCATCAGATAGGCCTTACATAGGAAATTTATGGCTTGTGAGTGGGATATGGAGTCCATTTTGGGATGCATAACACCATGGATATTGTTTTACAACTTGACCATGGTTTGGGATTAAATTCTATGGCCTAAGTTTATGTAGTTTCCCCTAGTTCTCATGGGTCATGTGTAGCACCCCAAACAACCACACATACTCTACATAAGAAATGTTTACCATATGAGTGAGATATGTCCATCATTTTTAGAATTAACATACCAAGGACAGTTTTGATTCCCATGCCATGGTATAGGGATAAAAGGAAAGGAACTAGGTCATAACATATATTTATGAGCGGCTCACATGGCATGTTTCCTCACTTGGGGCATCACACATAACCATAATACATCATATTTAGCCTCCAGTTTGATATGATGATGATTTGAAGGTTCAAAAGACTTGATATGTTTCTTGGGGATAAGGGAATAGTTTGGTGAAAAAACCTAGGTTCTAAGTCCGTGGAATATAACCCTAAGCATTACATGCCATGTGCAGGGCCTTAAGCCACAACATAGGCCATGCATATGCAATATTTGGTATGTGAGTAATATGTGGTGTCACGTTTGAAGGTTTAGTACACCAAGGATGGTTCTCACAACCCAAGTCGTGTTATAGGGTGAAGATCCAAAGTTTTAGTCCATAACATGTGGTTTTGAGTTCAACCTTGCAAGAATCCTTCATCTTCTAGATCATGCTCCATTTCCAAGCTTCATCTTCTAGATAATGATTGAGATTTGATTTGATTTAATTGAAAGCTTGTTATTGTTGACTCTGGTAGATTGCATATCCAACACCAATGGTCAGCAAAGTCTTTACCTTGGTGGAGATAACATCCACTATATGCTATGCATACATTGCATGTTGGATGATTTCCTCCTATGGAATCTGTCTGGGAGATACACTTTACATTCAATTGTGAAAAATCCTTGCAATTTTGAAGTAACAAAAGGAATGTCCATTTTCTTACTTGTTCATGGTAGTGATTTAATACTCAATGATATCTCTGTATATTCCCCAAGCCATCCTAGAACATGGACAAATGAAGAAGAGTATAGGGTTTGCATTTAAACATAGTTCCTCTGAAGTGAAAATTACATTCAACATTTGGAGAAGAGATTTCTATATTTGACAAATTATAAGTAGACAATGATTGAGATTTGATTTTATTACAAGAATTTTTTTTTTGGCTTTGCTAGCTAAAATTTTAACTGAACATGGCTATACAAAATTCAGTTTGTATCCGATTGTAACATTTGGCAATAGAGTAGATTGTCTAGCTTGGGTTGGTTTCATATCCAACGTCTAACAGTGTCTTTACTATGGTCACTTGTGGAAGTAGTTCCCACCATAGAATCTCCATATACTGCAGGTTGGATGATTTTTCCTATGGGATATGTATGGGAGATACTCTTTCCATTCAATTATGCAGATTTCTTAATTTTTTATGTAATAAAAATGAATGTCCATTTTCCCACATGCTCGTGGTAGTAATTATATAGTCAATGAAATATTCCCCAAGCCATCCTTGAACATGGACCACTGAAAAAGAGTGTAGGGTGTCCTCACAACTGAAAATCATATTCAATAAATTGGAAAGTGACTTGTATCTTGAACAGCTTATAACTAGATAATAATTGAGATTTGATTTGATTACAAGCTTGGTTTTGTTGACTCCCCTAGCTAAAATTTTCCCTGAACATCACTATACACATATTCAGTTTGTATATGATTATATCATTCGACAGTAGAGTAGATTTCCCAACTTGGATTGGTTGCATATCCAATGGTCAACAGATTCTTTCCATTCAATTGTGATATGCATACACTACAGGATGGATAATTTCCTTGAAGGGCATCTATTGGGAGATGGTATTTCCATTCAATTGTGTACAACTAGACAGTGATTGAGATTTGAATTGATTACAAGGTTTTTTTATTGACTCCACTAGCTAAAGTTTTACTTGAACTATTCAATTTGTATCTGACTATTAACATTCAGTCATAGAGTAGATTGCCAAGCTTGTATTGCTTCAATATGCAATGGTTAGCATACTGTTTAACATACACCACAGGCTAGATGATGTCCTCCTATGGAATATTTCTGGGAGATGGAAACTATTGTACACACCTTAGGAAATACCTCCTTCCTCATGGACACCTTCTATGAACCTTAGGTCTATCATAGAATGAACATATTGAGCTAAAAGATAAAGTTAATGTACAATATATGTTTATTTGGTTGATAAAGTGAGAATGGTGATATCCTTCCTATATGAGAAAGCTATTGTACAATAAGGACCTTCTTGATTGGTAATGTTAGGGTGATGATATTATTTCAATTCAAGAAAATTGTTGTACAATAAGGATCTACCCGGTTGGAAATGTTAAAGTGATGGTACTCCCCATTGCAATTCAATTTCCCTTGGTACACGTTAGACCTTTGTGGGTTCTGTCATAGGTGCACAAGAAAATACAGTGTTTGGATGGAAAGAGTTCTTAAATTTGCTTCCAACAACCTCAATTCCTATGCAAATGGGGTTGACTAGTTGGGATATGAATATGGGTTCTTACTTGATGTCCCCTTCTACCTCCTTTATAAGACACGCTATGTTGATACATGTGTGAATATTATGGGTATTATAATTGGTCATGTTGTGGCCTTATGGTCAGTTGATGTTGAACCCCATGTGCACGTGTGAGGGTAGGTGTTTCATTTCCCAAACTTGATTTCCATTTGTCATGAAATATACTTAGCACATGTCTAACAAACCAAATTGAATTAAGTATGAGTGTAAAATATCCGAAGGAAAGTGTTTGAAATATTATTATTAGTTTTGCTTTGTCCTAAAAAAAAACCCATCCAACAAACAAAATTAATTTATATAAACTTTGATAAAATACAATTGATATCTTAAAATAGTGGTCACAACTTTAAAATCCTCATCTACTATAGTATATTTTCACGAGGTTTATCCTGGTGGGATAGCTCAAGTGGTTGAGCACTGTAATTTGTCACCAGAAGTTATCGAGGTCAAATTCCCAGGTGGCTATACATTGGTCTATAAGGGACTCACTTGATACCCCCATCTAGTTAACTTCGTAATCAGAGGGAAGGCTGTGTGGCCCCTTTGGGTGGATCCCCTGTGGTTTCTTTCTTTTGATGTAGCAACCCCGCTAGAGGGTTTGTAAACCATAGCATAAATATTTTTATAAGGTCAAGTTAACCAGAAAAAAATTAACAATAAAAAATTCCCCCCCAAAAAGTAGTCGATTGATAAACCAAAATATTGGGAAAGATTAAACTCTTATCCTAACCTTTGGTTTGTATTCATACATTTTGTTTTTGTAATTAAAAAAACTATACTATATATATTTATATATGTCACTATTGTCAAAAAAATAAAATTAAAAAATACAATTTTTGTCTAAATTTTTTCTTCTAAAGCTACCTGATAGACCAAACAAAACAGAGATCACCATAAACCAAAAGGAAGTATTACGTAAAAAAAACAAGATGAAAAGAGGTACACCCAAAAATCTAGAAAACAAGATGAGAAGGGTACACCCAAAGAACTAGGTCACAATGTTAACAAGTTATAACATCATAGTTATACCTAACAAGTTACAATGTTTTTTCATTGTAACCTGTCCAAAATAAGTACAATAAATCGGAGTGGAAATTGGAGAAAAAATTCACTGGTACCCACAAAAATCACAGATAAAATAGAATATCCCGATATGAAGATGGTAATGCATAATGAGGACTGCTCAAAATCATGGTAAGGACCTTGCTTGCAAATATCTGACAAATCCATATTGGGTTCAGTAAACACCCATCTTGATATAATCTGGTATAGATTTATGCATCTTATTCTTGGCTGGTTTTTCATTAATTTTTCCCTATCAGATGAAAAAGGGAAAAATTGAGTAGGAGGAGGTGCAGGTGCAGAGTTTGAAAGTTGAAGACTTGAGATTTTAGCAACAATGATGCCCCTCGTAGCAGTATAGCCACCACATTCTTATCCAGAAGATCCATTCAAGGATGAGAGTATTTTTTCTTAGCTACCCAACTTTTTCAAGGGTTTTATCAAGCAAGATTGAATTGATTCATTCAAAATCCAAAACCTTGATCTTGTATTGAGACAAGAGGCTCTTGTTTTCAATCTCTACTCATTTAATATTCTTTCAATTTTAAATTGATTAATGCCATGTCAAGTAAGGTTTCACCTCTCAATTTTCTCATTCAAAACCCTCATGCACAATGGTTCATCGATCTAATTCTTACATTTTATTATTGACAAATTGTAGAAATTAATTTTGTGGATATACATGACAAATTGGTTAAATATTGATTTTTTGGGCATATTTTATTAGTTGTTCATTAGATTGATTCTTGCTGAATCCCTTGTAATTGTATATCTATTGGAGATAACGAGGAAAATAGTTCCTTGATAGATTCTAACTTGGATGACATCTTGTCCAATTCATTGGCTATTTAAAGATACATGAATACAAAATAAGTCAATCTTAGATTGCAAATCAAACAAGAGGAAGAAAAAATCAAAACTAGATAGACAATGAAACCTTTACAAAGGATGACGCATTGATTTAGGAAAGAAGATAACACTCCATTTATGAGATATGACACACTTGGAAGAGGGATGTACCACTGTTGTTCTTGTCTATCATCCAATGAAGGGGACACATTCCAACTAGGTGAGTTCACCAATATTTATTAGTTTTCCAAGTGCTAACCAGTTAGTTCATGGGAATTTTGAGACTCTTAACCCCATGGGAAAATAGTTGTAGCCTACTGATAAGCTACAATATTCCATTGAAGAAAATCATGGCCCTTATAAAATGTTTTCTACTACCAAAATAGGGTCTTTCAGCTAAATTACATCCACAGTATCCAAAAATCAGTTGGAAGAATGCATAAAGAACGAGAATCTACCTATATCAGCTATAATACATGTGTATGATGGGTCGTTTTGAGGGTGTATTCACCATTTGAACACTTACTAGACCAAGTTAAGGTCCAGTGGGACAAGTATAGCCTAGAATCTGCTACCTGGGAGGACGCAGAGACTATGCGTCGATATTTTCCCTCACTATTTTGACCATAACTTCGGGACGAAATTTCTTGAAGGGTGGGTGTATGTAACACCCCATATTTCGACTTAGGCATGTTTATCACTCAGACTTATTACATTGTATTTAATTATTATCCGTGGACTCAGTTATACTTCGTAAACTATATTTTTGGCATGTTATATGTGATTATATACTGATTATGATGTTATCATGCTTATGCTTTGATTATGATGTTATGATGTTATCAGGATTACACTCTGATTACGATGTTATGATGTTATCATGCTTATGCTATGATTATGATGTTATGATGTTATCATGCTTACACTCTAATTATGATATTATGATGTTATCATGCTTATATTTATGCTTTGATTATGATGTTACGATGATTAACATGCTTATGCAGATGCTCTGATTATGATGTTATGATTATTATCATTTATATGATGTTACTGTGCTTATGCGATTACCATGATGTAGTCATCATCATATTCATTTATTTCATAACAAAAACATATATTTGATTGTAATCCTTCATATGATGTGATATGTATGATGTGGTACATGGGTACCCATCCATGATGCGATCGATTTTATGATTTTATGCCATGAAAGGAAATAATGTTGATAATATGGACCAGCTATTGATTTAATATTGTTATGAATGCATGTTTGCATAGTGCTAACCCGCAGGGTACAGGGGCTATGTGATAGCCGAGTATGTGATGCGAAGTATGTTGTAATACATATCTTGAAGAGAGCCTTAATTGCCAAAGCGATGGTATGATGACATGTACCAATAAACTTGATAGCATCACAGTATGGTTTGATGGGGTATAGACCCAGTATGTTGAGAGGGATGGATGTATTTCCCACCCTATGTCACTATGATACCCGAGGTCATGGGAGGGTAGTGCTGAGACACGCTTCCCAAGTTGTTGTGATGACGATGGTCGAATGACTGCTAGGAGAGGCTAGGTCTTCTAGTTAGCCGATGCTATCGCTCTCATGTTTTGTGTAGGAAGGTCAGTACAGTTGGCATCCAATTTTTACTAGCAGAGGAAGGAAAGGGAGGATGCAGACGTAGGTTAGGGTGGGTCAAAATATTAGTTATTATTGTTGAGGGTTGGACATTTATGATACCGAATTAGTGATGGTAGGTACCAATATTAATTGACTAATTAATAAGAACATAACTGTTAAATTGTTGAAATATTGTAACTTCGAAGAATATTCTATATGTATCTTCTGTGGTCCCTGATGGTCCTACCGAGAGAACCACTTGTATTAATTTGTACCCTGATGCTTCTAATCAGAAGAACTAATAAGATTCATGAGGTAGTCCCCTCTAATTGTAAAGGTGGGTCATTAGCACCCCAGTGTGGTTACTTGAGCCTACATGTGTAACTCGAGCCTACATGATTAACTCGAGCCTACATATTAGATGAGTTAATTGAAGTGAATGGATGAAAATAAATAGAGGTGTATCTCTCCTCATTTGTGACACACACTCTCACTGGTGTAGCGCATTTGTGGAGAAGAGAAGTAGATGGAGAAGGAGGAGGATCAGGATTTGATCTCCTTATTGGTTTTATCTTTTATATTTTTGGGACATCTATATTGAGGAAGTTTTTGCTGGGATTTTCCATTTAGGGTTTTCCCAGGATAAATCTTTGTGTTCCTTTTGTATGGTTGTGCTTGTCTATCTTTCAGTGATCCTGTATGCTTTTGTTATAAAAATGAAATGAAATACTGATGTCTTAGCTAAGCATATGAAAATTTAACATGGTATCAGAGCCACCCTGAAAGAAGAAATTGTGCAGCTAAAGAATCTAGGATTATTATTTTTTGGGTCTCTATCCATGATCGATCAGCAAAAGAAGGCTAGATTGACTCTCCATTGAAGGGCGCATCTTTCTGTCGAAGCGAAATTTGATTTGATTTCGAGCATTTTCAGTTTTGGTGCAGAAAATTAGGGCTTTCTACAGAAGAAGATTTTTTGAGTGAGCCCAGCATAGGATTGTTCTCCTCATCAAAATCGAAGCTTAGAGACCTGGATCAAGAAATTTGGTTGGGTGAAACTCCGAGAAAGTCAAACCCTAGTTTGACCCGATTTGGAAAAACCTTAAATACTAAAATTGATAAGTTTTGGTACATTCGCTATATCCTACGATTGGTGAAGTCTCAAGAGTTGAAAATTGCAGAGGAAAAGTATAAAATCTTTATTTACACTGTTTCCAAACTTTAGCCTTAGATCCGCTATATTCTGGGAGATATGACCCCTCCAAGTTAGGGTTCCAGCCTCTTCCAGAATTCATCCCTAAATAGGACACCTAGGGATAATTGCTGTAGCATGGTATACAGAGGTCCAAATGGAATTCCTGAAGATGTTCCAAAAAGTGCATAGACTGTAATTTCCGTGGTCCAAATTTCAGAACCTGAAGATGAACCAGTGACACGTGGAATTCCATACAACTTCACTATTATGAAAATTCCTGTAACAGGTCACCTTGGGAAAAGTATCATAAATCCCAATTGGTGAAACCAATTCTGATGAAACATATTGTGTTGGATCAGGGACATGCGAGGTTACCTCAGTGAAAATTTTTAGACACAAAGAGGTAGTAATTTTGGAGATATCACAGAAACAGTAATAGGCATTTCTGCAGAAGAAATTGGAAAACTAGGGCTTCCTGTTCTGAGAGCTTCCCTCCATTGTTTTCAGAAAAGGAGTACATTGGAAAGATCCATTTGAAGAGATCTATATTTCTATCCAATAATATCTGAAAGATTCCAAGTTTTGAAAATTAGGGTTTCTCTGACAAACCCTAGATCAGCCAGCTCCGGAAGCAGGACGGACACCTCAAATCGGTAAGATCTAATCTTTTGCTATTTGCATTTGAGGTTCTCATTTAAAAGTGATATATCACATCTATTGACAACTTCAAAGCATGGAAGTATTTGATCTCTTTGAAGAAAATGAATTGGACACCTACATGAGTAGAGAGGTTCCAGTTCCATACGAAGATGAGGCTCAAAGCCTTACATAAGAAGAACTTGATCAAGGCCAAGAAGATCATTGTTGATTCAATCACGAATCAACTTATACCACAAGTGTCTTCCCTAAAGACACCGAAGATGTTTGATTCCTTGATCAAGCTATTTGAAGATAAAAACTTAAATCAGAAGATGGCTTTGAGAAAACAGTTGAAGAATGTGAAGATCTAGAATGTAGAACAACTTGAAGTGGTAGAAGAAGAATGTATGCCAGAAGTAAGTGATTACTTTCAGCTCGACTAATAAGAAGAGAAGAAGAAGATGGGAGCAATTGAAGATAAAGCTCTCACCATTCAAAGAAGATCCCTCAAGCGATGAGGAATATGAAAAACTCAATTCTTGAAGAACCTCTTATTCATCTTATCATTTGGATAAGAAATGATGATTTCATGAATGAAGAGGATGATAAAGCAGAATGATCAAGATGGAGTCTACCGATGAAACAAATAAAAGATAAGTATTCAGTTTCCATTTCATGATATTGTTTTGTTATAAATTTGATTATATTCAGTTGATGTGTTATGCATGATATATTGTTTACATTAATACTACTAATATGCATGTGATGGGTAAGTAGCTCATGGCGCTATGCAACTCTCCAGTGCTACTTATCAAACCTCTTTGCTGACATATTGGATTAGTGCACAATCTCAATGATGTTATGGTAGAGATGGAAGGCATCTAGAAAGTTTCTGTGAGATATGGATGAATGTTGTATTGGCTAAATAGTTGCATGATGCATAAGAATTTGTCGTCATGCATATGTTTCATGAAATATTTCTAACCATGCAACCGGTGCATTTGAATTGTAGGAAAGGTCCTGTACAACCTCCTACAAGAAAATAAGGATGAGACTTGTTTCGAAGAACAAGTGATGACAATTCAATAAACATGAATCTGAACCTCCCAGGGTCAGAGACACCATGATGGAAGAAAGAGCTTCAGAAAGCGGTAGATCCACCTCAAAGGATGAAGACCACCATGGGTATGAGAGATAACTCAAGATGAAGAAAAGAATGCTATAAAAGAAACTATGATCAAAGAATAATAGTTGATCATGGGGAATGATGTATATGATATGATTTCAAGACATAAAGGGAAGTACATAGTATCCTCCATATGGATCTATAAGAACAAGTGTACAAAGAAAGGTTTGTGATTTGCCTCAGAAAGAATAGACTATGACATGACATACTCTATTGACCAGTATATATCAAGCATAGAACCACCTATACAGAATGAAGAAGGAAGATAATACTCCACTTCAGGGGGAGTGACTACAGAAGATATCTGAGTTCGACATGGTACGACATGATGGACAACTTCTTGATGGATCGAAACTTTACCAATAGTAAAGTGGGTTCCAACCTTCAAAGTTGAATGCATAAGACTAGGATATGTTGATGATTTGACAAGATGAACTCATGATGAAAGAATACTATAATGATGTATGGGATATAGTTCCCAAACCAGAAGGAAGGAGTATTGTATACTCCAAATGGATATACAAAATAGAGCATGCAACTGACTGAAGTATCAAGAAGTATAAAGAAATATTTGTGGCCAGAGGTTTCTTTCAGAAAGAGGGAATTAATTATGAAGAGACACTTACTCGAGGAAGTAAGGTACACTTCCTTCAGAACTATCATGGTAGTTTCTTCCATGGTGAATTAAACACAAGCCTTCCTTAATGGTATGATTGAGAAATAGTTTTTTTTCATCAAATAGTCACGAGGATTTGAAGTTGAAGCCAGATGGAATCACGTATGCAAGTTGAAGAAGGCCCTCTATGGCCTGAAGCAAGCTCCCAGAGCTTGGTATGGAAGAATAGATAGTTTCTTGTCGAGCATGGGATTTACCAAGAGTAAAGCTGATCCTAACCTTTATCTCAAGGTTGTAGAAGATGAACTTGTCATCCTGTTATTATATGTGGATGACTTGTCCTTGAAAGGAAATGAGAAACAGGTCATGGAAAGAAAGAAGAAACTAGTAGAAGAATTTGAGATGAAAGATATTGGGTTAATGCATTATTTCCTAGGTCTTGAAGTATGGCAAAGTTCAGAAGAAATATTTCTCAACTAGGGAAAGTATGCGGTAGAGATATTGAAGAGATTCAATATGTTGGAATGCAAAGCCATGGCCACACCCATGGACTCCAACTTGAAGCTATTAGTTGATGACTCATCAGAGTTAGTGGATACGACTCATTACAGACAGATCATTGGGTCATTGATGTACTTAACAAATACCAGACCAGACATTTGTTTTGCTTTGAACACCTTAAGTCAATATCTTGTTCAACCAAGACGGGTTCACCTAGTAACTGCAAAACATGTGATGAGATATCTGAAAGGGACTATAGACTTTGGTTTATATTATGATGGTAGCCATGAGTATAGATTGTATGGATACATAGATGTAGATTGGGCTGGAAGTATCTTAGACGGGAAAAGCACATTAGGTAGATGCTTTTGTTTGGAGTCTGCTATGAGTTCATGGTTTAGCAGGAAACAATCCAATGTTTCTCGTAGCATGGCTGAAGCAAGATACATAGAATATTGCTCTGCTAAGTTGTGAATCCATATGGCTTCGGAAGCTGATATTAGGTCTCTTTGAACTGAAGATGGATACTACAATGATTCTATGTGATAACCAGAGTTGTGATGACAAAGAAACCTATGTTCCGTCGTAACACATAGAAATCCGGTATTTCTACATACGAGATAAGATGTAGATGATTATGTTTAAGTATTCCCATACTGAAGATATAGATGATGTTTCAGTATTTACATACTGTAGATGCAGATGATGGTGATTCCGTATTTCTATACTGAATATAAAGATGATGATGCTTTTAGTATTTCTATACTGAAGATATAGATGATGATGCTTTCAGTATTCACATACTGGAGATACAGATGGTGATAGTTCAGTATTCACATACTAAAGATGTAGATGATGATGGTTTGGTTACTGATGTGCTAACAAAGCCTCTGTCTCGAGTAAAGTTCAAACACTTTCGAGATAAGATTGGTGAGGTTTGAAAGAACCTTCCTCGAAAGGGGGAGTAGTGATGTTGCAGTGGGATTGTCTCATCCCTGGGCATCTGCCCTAAAGTGATCCGGTGACCTCAGTCCTCGAAAATGAAGAGGGATTGTATCATCCTGGGACATCTATCCAAAAGTGATCCGGTGACCTCGGTCCTCGAGAATGAAGAGGGATTGTATCATCCTGGGACATCTGTCCAAAATAGATCCAGTGACTTTTGTCTCCGTGAAAGTGGTGGATTGCATCATCCTTGAACTTTGGTTCAAAATGTATCCAGAGGTCTCGGCCCCCGTGAATGTGGTAGGATTGCATCATCCCTGAACTTCAGTTCAAAATGTATCCGAAGGTCTCGCCCCCCATGAAAGTGGTGGATTGCATCATCCCTGAACCTCGGTTCAAAATGTATCTGGAGGTCTTGGCCCCCGTGAAAGTGGTGGATTGCATCATCCCTGAACCTCGGTTCAAAATGTATCTAGAGGTCTTGGCCCCCGTGAAAGTGGTAGGATTGCATCATCCCTGAACCTCGGTTCAAAATGTATCCGGAGATCTTGGTCCTTGTGAATGTGGTAGGATTGTATCATCCTTGAACTTTGGTTCAGAACGGATTCGGTGACTTTGGTACTCGAGAACGTGTGTTGATCCCGTAATTCCTAGAGGAAGGATTGTCTGAGTTCCACATATGTGTTGATCCCGTAATTCCGAAAGGAAGGATCATTGAATTGATCCCATAATTCCAATAGGAAGGATTGTCTGAGTTCCACATATGTGTTGATCCCGTAATTCCGAAAGGAAGGATCATTAGTAACTCCGTAAAGACCTAAATCCGATAATTCCGAAAGGAAGGATCATTGAATTGATCCCGTAATTAAAATAGGAAGGATTGTCTAAGTTCCACAGATGTGTTGATCCCGTAATTCCAATAGGAAGGATTGTCTTAGTTCCACAAATGTGTTGATCCCATAATTCCGAAAGGAAGGATCGTTAGTAACTCCGTAAAGACCTAAATCCCGTAATTCCCAAAGGAAGGATCTTTAGTAACTCCATAAAGACCTAAATCCTGTAATTCCGAAGGGAAGGACCATTGGTAACTCTGTAAAGGCCTAAATGCTGTAATTCCGAAAGGAAGGATCATGTTGATTTTTTGATGATTTTGATGTTTTGATGATAATGATGTTTTTATGATGATGATGACGTACTGATCGAATGATCAGTGTATGATGATGATGATGTACTGATTGAAAGATTAGAGTATGATGATGATTACGATGTACTGATCAAAAGAGCAGAATGTGATGATGATGATGTACTGATCAAAAGATCAGAGCATGATGATGATGTACTGATCAAAAGATCAAAGTATGATGATGATGATGTATTGATCAGAGTATGACAATGATGATGTACTAATTGAAAGATCAGAGTATGATGATGATAACGTACTGATCAAATGATCAGTATGTGATGATAATGACGTACTGATCAAAAGATCAGAATATCATGATGATGATGTTGTTTGAGAATTGAAGTATGATTATGGTGCTGATCATGATGTTACTGATCAGGTTGCTGATCGAAAGAACTAAATGCTGAAGAAGTTGTTGCTGATTGAAAGATCAAAGTACTGAAGATGTTGCTGATCGAAATGTTGAAGATGTTGTTGCCGATCGAAAGATCAAAGTGCTAAATATGTTGCTGATCGAAATGTTTAAGATGTTGTTGCTGATCGAAAGATCAAAGTGCTGAAATGTTGCTGATCAAAATGCTGAAGATATTGTTGCTGATCGAAAGGTCAAAACGCTGAAGATGTTGAATATGTTGCTGCTGATTGAAAGGTCTAAGTGCTAAAGATGTTTCTGTTCAAAAGGTCAAAGTGCTGAAGATGTTGCTGATCAAAAGGTCAAAGTGTTGAAGATGTTGTTCATCAAAAGGTTAAAAGATGCTGATGCTGATCAAAGAGTTGCTGTCATTGAAAATTGAAGACGGAGACTATATGATGTTGAAAAGCTTCCAATGATTTATAGATGTGTTACCCTGATGATGTTGATGATGTCCTCTATCCCTCTCCTACTATTGCTATTGTTGATGTTGTTGTAGAATACCCTTCTCGTTAAGGGGGAGTGTTGAAATATTGTAACTTCGAAGAATATTCTATATGTATCTTTTGTGGTCCCCGATGGTCCGACCAGGAGAACCACTTGTATTACTTTGTACTCCGATGCTTCTAATTGAAAGAACTAATAAGAGCCATGAGTTAGTCCCCTCTAATTGTAAAGGTGGGTCATTAGCACCCTAGTGTGGTTACTTGAGCCTACATGTGTAACTCGAGCCTACATGATTAACTCGAGCCTACATATCAGATGAGTTAATTGAAGTGAATGGATGAATATAAATAGAGGTGTATCTCTCCTCATTTGTGACACACACTCTCACTGGTGTAGCGCATTAGTGGAGAAGAGAAGTAGCTGGAGAAGGAGGAGGATCAGGCTTTGATCTCCTTACTAGTTTTATCTTTTATCTTTTTGGGACATCTATATTGAGGAAGTTTTTGTTGGGTTTTTCCCTTTAGGGTTTTCCTAGGATAAATATTTGTGTTCCTTTTGTATGGTTGTGCTTGTCTATATTTCAGTGATCCTGTATATATGCTTTTGTTATAAAAATGAAATGAAATACTGATGTCTTAGCTAAGCATATGAAAATTTAACATAAATAACTCTGAATGTCAAAGAAATAATATTATATCTGTATACTTATCCCGTTGCATGAAATATTATTAGTATCAGCTAGAATTTAGGTGGTTTGGTTATAGTACATGTGCAGCATGTGCATGTACTGGCCATGCATGCACACCTCACACATGTACGCTAGTATGAATATACAATTACGTAATATGTCAGATAATCATATAAGTTGTAATAAGCAACCAAATATTTGTGTAGTGATCAATTCCGATAATGGATGTTTAAGTTGTTAGGGCATGTGGATGAATGAGTCAACAAAACTATTGGTTAATTGTGTAAAACGATTAAGAGAAGTATTGTCACTATGAAATATTAATTGAAAAACATTAACCTTGGATAGTTGGATGGGTTAACTAGTAATCGTGATTTATTTAAACCTGTAAATGTACCTTATTTATTAAGACACAATGTAATAGATTAGTGCGAAGGTACTTAACAATAAACATAAACATGTCGATGTTATTATTTCAATCATTTAATAATAATACTACAATTAATTATTTATTGATTAATAATATTAATTATTATTTTTAATGTTATTATTATTTATTTATTATTATTGTATATTATTAGTGTTTATTATTAGTACTTCTTATTATGTTATCAATAACAAATAATAATTGACAATACTATTATTACCATTATTTTACCATTAAGCATAATAATTAAACAAATAATATTGGTGTGATTTTATGTCAGTCGGTTATGTTTTAAATTTAACATATTCAATGGGATAACCATTTAGTAATTTCCCAACATCTCGTGAAGGGTGATGAATTGTACAATTCAATAAAATTTATTAACGTACAACTAATGTCTTAAATAAACTAAACTAGTTGGACTGCCCAAGAAAGGAATACAGAATTCTTAGTATTTTAATATGAAGGAGGTGGTGGAAGAAGGGAAGGCAATGGAAGAAAATAGGGGAAGGAGGTATAAGGAGGGGGATCAAATGGTTGAGAGGGGGAATTTTGTTTTGGAGAGGATTTTGGGAGAGAGTTTTACAAAAGAAAAGAGGAAGGAGGGTGCTGGAACAGAGGGGGAAGAAAAATTGAGGAGGGGGTTAAGTCAAGAGAAAAAATTACACTCAAGAAATAAGGAATTTTCTATCAGGTTTATTGGCATGTGGGCTCGGGGGTTAGGAAACCCGTCGGTTTCCTAGGGCCAGCAGGTTCAACACTCGTCGGCAGGGTGGATCATCCTATTTGGTATCAAGGCTCAGACTAGGGAGAGGCAAGGCTATAGGAGTAAGGATTCATGGACTATATTCAGCTTGCTTAAAGTTTCAGGTATTTTTCTGTGTAACCCTCTAGTTAATGCATAGATAAACGAATGAACGTGCCTGGAAATTGGAATAAGAATAAATGTCATTTTGCTGTAAATAGTTAATAGCCAAACTATTAGGTGTTAAATTCTTGTGTTAAAAGAACAAATTTTATTTATCATTTTCTATTAGGTACTCCTAAACTAAAAATACTTACAGGAATGAGAGTTAGACAAACTTGAAAATAAACAAACACCCACAGACCCATATAAATCTTGAAAATGTCATTTACTTATTTTAGAATGAAAGAAGAAGCTTACATGTTTGGACTCAGTGCCCTGCCCCTCAAGAAAAGCACTACATATGGTATCAATAGTGCTAACTCGTGTAACCTGGGCATGTTTCATTGTCTAAACACTAGTTGGGCATACCAAGAAGAGGATTATCACCCACAACTATCAAGCACATGAGATATGTCATTCAACCATCACTTCCTGGCATAAAAATTGTTGGTACATGTCACCTCAAGTTGTCACCAAATCGCTGGTTCATCCTAGGTGTGTATTTTTTTACTATAAATCTAACTTTATTCCCTTTGTATTGCTAATTGTAAATGTTCTATTGTCCTCACTGTTTTTGGGGAATATCAAATAACATTAGTGCAATAGTTATTTTCTGTGGAGTGCTTGTTTAACGCTATCATTCATTTATATATCAGTTTGGCATACCGCCTCTTTATATCTTCAAATAGCACCATATGAAACCACATTTGTCAAATCACCAAACCCAGGAAAAAGCACAGTCAATTGTTTGACAAAAACACTAAACCAAGGGAGTAAACATAATCACTAACAAACAACTATACCATCCATCAGGACAGTTTTAGAGCAATGTCAACAAAGTGGTTGAATTAAGTTGTGGACTAGTTTGCATGAACAATTAACAAATATTTTCCTATATTTGGTTGAGGTTCATTACACATATAGGGTAATTTCATGTTATATGAAATATCCAACCAAATTACAAGACTCTTGTAATTTCCTAAGCCAAGTGATTTAATTTGAACAAGAAGATGTCTAAAATTACTTGAATCTTGATTTTTTTAATGTTTCAAGTGAATTAGGGTGACTTCAACTGAGGACATTGTAGATTACTTGAACTAAGGACATTGTAGACTACGGCATTTTTTCACTCTCATCACTTCTCATTCAGTTGACACCAACCATCTGTGCTGGACATAGACAAACCATTAGAGTTTTCAAGGAGATAAAAAATAATTGAATAAAAATAAAGAATTGGGAATGATAGAAATTGAACTCGTTTCTTAGAACTACTGTCAGTATTAAATTATAATCCATTCCTACTGCAGTTACTTCAAGACAGAGGATATTAGTATTACACGTACAGCCATAGTTTTGGTCCATCTTTCTTCAATAAATTAGTTGGTAAAATATGCAAAGTTAAGCCTTTTGGGAGTAATTGAAAAATTATATCAAAGACACCACAACATTAACATAGTAAAAACAATTTGAGAAGTACAACTCTTGATTTAAATATATTACATAACAATTCCTATCTATGGCTGACAGGTGTTCTTACAAGATACTCTACCACCTAAAAACTATACACTTGAGTTGTACCATTATAACATTTGATCAAATGATGAGGTTGAAAAAATTGAAGGGTTAACCCGAATCTTGGCAAATTATGATCAATATGCCGACTTTTGTCTTCAAATAAGATTCCTAAGACTCTATATGGATAGTTTGAATTTTCTATCTCATATTCTAGTTTCTTTTTTTTTTCAAAATATAATGGATAAATTTGTTAGCGTGTCAAAATCCCTCAAATCTGAAACTTAATAGAAAATCATAGCTCGAGTGGGATCAACATTTATGATGATTTGCTATGACAAGAAGAAGTTCCTAATTTTTCAAAACCAAAATATCCTAAATAGAGAAAAAGAGTCAACAAGTATTCATGCATATCCATTACCTGTAGGATCCAATATGCACATTTAAAAATATGACAATACCCAATGCAAATACATCATGGGCTGTAATTGGTTCAATTCTTCTTGGGCTCTACATTATTTGAAGTCGAGGGAGAATTTACACAGAAAATGATATCAATTATTTTAAGATACTACACAGAAAATGATACCAATTATTTTAAAATAATTGGTTAAAAGGCATGACACCATGGCAAAGATCATATCAATCCTAGCAGTTATCTCATCCATCGCTAAAGCATCAATGCCTACTGCAAACTATTTCTGTTGCTCCTTACCTTTCCCACTCTTCTTCTCAGGATATTGAGAAGCATAATGGTGAGGCTTACCATATTAAGAGAATTTGATATGGCTCAAATCCTTCTTCTGTTGGTTGGAAGACCTTGAGTCTTCTATCTTCTTCTAACCATTTCCAGATCATTTCTTTCCTCCCTTCCTCACATTCTTGATGAGAAATATGTTTAGAAAATTGGAACAACATCATAAATGGTCAATACATTTATCCTTATCTCCTCTCCAATGAAAACATACCACAACTACTTGAATCCATTTACCTTCTCTTCTCCATAAATGCTCTTGACAAATTTGTGCGATGTTGGATTAAACTCCATTCAGAGAAATCCAAACTAGCTCATTATCTCAACCGTATCCTCAACTATTGCAATCTGCTATTTTAACTCTGTTATTTTCATGAGGTAGCTTTTCACTGTATCTATCTTGCTCATGCGGGTAGCACTGAGCTTGTTCTTTAAGAACATATTACGGGATACGTTCACACTGTGGTACAGGGTTCCCAAGGAATCATACATCTCTTGGGAATTTTTCTTCCGAATGATACGAGGTATCAGGTGATCATTCACTGAATCCAATAGGATTCACTTTGCTACCATGTCCTTCTTATCGTGTTCTATCAGATCTTTGCAATTTTTAGGAAGCACAACCACCTTCTTAAAAAATTACTACAAATTTGCCATTTTTAGGAGTTTCTACAATCTTAACTTCCATGGCACAAAGTTGAAGGATCCCTCCAACAAGTGGCTCTCCTACATACTAAGAGTTTCCATTATTGAACTTATTTAAACAAGATACACTCTAAAATCATTGCATCAATAAGGGCTTGTCATCCCACAACCCTTCTCAGATCCATGTGTCGATCACTAGCACAATTCTACTTCTATCAGTGAATCTTGGACATACTTCCCACTGAAACCTCTTGACAAATCTCTACCCCATACAAATTGCCTCTCAAAAATATGAATTTGATACCTTTTTTATTTTCTTAGACCATGGCAAGCATAATTTGCACTCAAAGAATCTTTAACGTACTAGATAGTTGAACCTCAAAAATACTTCTCTAATAATACTAAAATATGCTAACACATACTATAGACTATATAACTAACATTTGTAGGTCTGTCCTAAATCACATCACTGTTATTAAGAAGGAAAACAAAAGTGGGATATATGGACAAAATCCTATGTTGTGAACATAAATGGACAAACTAGAAAAGAGTGGGACTACCATAAGATGCCAACATAAGAAAACATACATACATAAAGAACACATTAATCTAGAGGAGGTTCTATCTCTCATCAATGTTATTTCTCTGCTTTAGTTGGTTAAAAGGCATGACACCATGGAAAATATCGTATCCATCCTAGTAGTTATCTCATCCACCCCCAAAGCATCAGTGCCTACTGCAAACTATTTCTGTTGCTCCTTACCTTTCCCACTCTTCTTCTCAGGATATTGAGAAGCATAATGGTGATGCTTACTATATTAAGAGAGTTTGATATGGCTCAAATCCTTCTTCTGTTGGTTGGAAGACCTTGAGTCTTCTATCTTCTTCTAACCCTTTCCAGATCCTTTCTTTCCTCCCTTCCTCATATTATTTATGAGGGATATGTTTAGAAAATTGGAAAAACCTCATAAATGGTCAATACATTTAGCCTTATCTCCTCTCCAATGAAAACATACCACAACTACTTGAATCCATTTACCTTATCTTCTCCATAGATGCTCTAGACAAAGTTGTGCGATGTTGGATTAAAATCCATTCAGAGAAATCCAAACTAGATCATTATCTTAACCGTATCCTCAACTATTGCAATCTGCTATTTTAACTCTGCTATTTTCATGAGGTAGCTTTTCTCTGTATCTATATTTCTCATGCAACTAGCACTGAGCTTGTTCTTTAAGGACATCTTATGGGATACGTTCACACTCTGGTACAAGGTTCCCAAGGCATCATAAATCTCTTGGGAAGTTTTCTTCCCAACGATATGAGAGATCAGGTGATCATTCACTGAATCCAATAGGATTTACTTTGCTACCATGTCCTTCTTATCATGTTTTGTTAGATCTTTACGATTTTAGGAAGCACAACCACCTTCTCCAAAAATTACTACAAATTTGCCATTTTTAGGAGTTTCTACAATCTTAACTTCCATGGAACAAAGTTGGAGGTTCTCTCCAACAAGTGGTTCTCCTACATACTGAGAGTTTCCATTATTGAACTTATTCAAACAAGCTACACTCTGAAATCATTACATCAATAAGGGCTTGTCATCCCACAACCCTTCTCAGATCCATGTGTCAATCACTAGCACAATTCTACTTCTATCAGTGAATCTTGGACATACTTCCCACTGAAACCTCTTGACAACTCTCTACCCCATACAACTTGCCTCTCCAAAATATGAATTTGATAGCTTTTTGATTTTCTTAGACCATGGCAAGCATAATTTGCAGTCAAAGAATCTCTAACCTACTAGATAGTTGAACCTCAAAACTACTTCTCTATTAATGCTAAAATATGCTAACACATACTATAAACTATATAACTAACATTTGTAGGTCTGTCCTAAATCACATCACTATTATTAAGAAGGAAACCAAAAGTGGGATATATGGACAAAATCCTATGCTGTGAACGTAAATGGACAAACTAGAAAAGAGTGGGACTACCATAAGATGATAACATAAGAAAACATATATACAGAATGAACACATTACTCTAGAGGAGGTTCTCTCTCTCATCAATGTTGTTTCTCTACTTTAATTGGTTAAAAGGCATGACACCATGGCAAAGATTGTATCAATCCTAGCAGTTATCTCATCCACCGATAAAGCTTCAGTGCCTACTGCAAACTGTTTCTGTTTCTCCTTACCTTTCCCACTCTTCTTCTCAGGATATTGAGAAGCATAATGGTGATTCTTACTATATTAAGAGAATTTTATATGGCTCAAATCCTTCTTCTGTTGGTTCGAATACCTTGAGTCTTCTATATTCTTCTAACCCTTTCCAGATCCTTTCTTTCCCCCCTTCCTCACATTCTCGACGAGGGTTATGTTTAGGAAATTGGAACAACCTCATAAATGGTTAAGACATTTAGCCTTATCTCCTTCCAATGAAAACATACCACAACTACTTGAAGCCATTTACATTCTCTTCTCCATATATGCTCTAGACAAAGTTGTGCGATGTTGGATTAAAATCCATTCAGAGAAATCCAAACTAGATCATTATCTCAATCGTATCCTCAACTATTGCAATCTGCTATTTTAACTCTGCTATTTTTCGTGAGGTATCTTTTTGTAACAAACTTAAATAATAACAACAATATATATATATATATATATATATATATGGCACTCACTTTGTAATATATCATCATTCATCTTTAATATTATTTAATATTTCCAATATGGAATTATTTTCCATTGGTGGATTATACAACTCAGTGAGAATATACATTTCCACAAGTTACAGTAAAACAATATTTTTACCGTTACAGTGGTATCAGAGCCTCGTTGGCTAGATCCTGGCCTTTGGCCATATTTTTGGCTTTTAGCCATCACCTAGGGTTTCCTTGAATTTTTGGGTTTCACATTATTTACACCTTGTGTAGATTTGGGTTTCCCAAAAAAATAGGACTTTGTCCTTAAAAAAAAAAAGGGTAAAAGTAACTCCAAAAAAAAAAGAGTTAAAAAAAAAGTGAAAAAAAAGTAAAAACAAAAAAAAAAACTAAAAGAACGAGGAAAAAAAAGCGAAAGAAAAAAAGAAGGTTAAAAACGAAAAGATAAAGTTAAAAAAAAAAAGAGAGGGTAAAAGTGAAACCACACCTAGTTTCTTAAAGTGGGTTTGGGTTTGAATATAAAAAGTGCATAATAGTAACTACATAGAAGCAAGTGGGATTTGAACCTAGGTGGGGAAGGTAACACTTATTCCTCCCAACCACCCAATCTACTTGCATTTTACAAAAGTATTAGGAAAAAATAAAAGTCAAGGACTAGAATTTTGAAGGTTATATATTATTTTATATAACTTAAGTTTAAAAATAAAAATAATAATAATAATAATTATTTTATTAAAAAAATAATTATTTTTGGAAAAAAGAAAGGTTATTTGACCTAACAAGAAATAGTCGAAGAATTTTTTTTCCAAAAGAGACATATTGAGAATTATTAAAGCTTTTGTATCTACCCTTCAAGAAGAAACGAAGTAGACCAGATCAAAAAGTCAAAAAATGACAACAAATCACCATATGGATGCGATAATGAGTTAGAAGAAGAAATAAAGCATCTAAACAAACTCATCATGGAAAAAGATGCTGAATTGGCACAAGTCCGGATGAGGTTAGAAAATCAAGAAGTAGAGTTACGTCATCATGAACAACAAAAAGAAAAACTCCAGTAGCAGTATGACGACAGTAAGAAGACACATAAGTTAGAACTGACAAAAGTCAACAAGGTTTTATGAAGCCATTCCGAAGAAATTTTCAGATTAGGTAATCATAACAAGACACTAGTCACAAAAATTAAGAAGTTGAAAAGTAGTCGGAAGACAGAACAATCTACGGAAGACATTGAAGGAAACATTATAGAAAAATAGGAAGAAAATCGTTGTATCAGAAGGCATAATGAAGATCTCAAGGAACAACTTAAGAAGTCTGAAGATGACATAAAATCACTTGTAGAAGTGATTAAGAAGTTTCAAAATGATAACATGCAGTTAGAAAACAAGTTGGAAAAGATACAGAATGAAACCTTAAATCCTCAGGAGACGAGAACACAACTTTCTACTTAGATCAATGCTAAAAAAATGACACTCGTAAAAGGCAATGACGTTGTGAAAATTCCATATCGACACCCAACCATAAAAACAGATATTCTAAAAAGTGGGAAATGTCGAAAGATAGCGGTACCAATGTGATCAAATCTCCTAACGATAGATCAGTATGGAATTCCAACAGTCCACAACAAATCAATTTGGGGTGGATTGATTCATCCACATATCAGAAGTTGTGCTCAACTCTTAGTAGTTCGTATCGACACGTTTCGTCAGCTGTGGCACCACA
>LPNX011205924.1:362988-416227 GCA_001517045.1 Pseudotsuga menziesii | reverse complement strand
TTCATAATTAATAATTAATAAATAGTTATTAGTAAACTATTCTAAAATGACACATCCTTTCATGGATGGTATCCAAAGTGCCTTTCCAATTTATATATACATGGCACTCACTATCTATTATATCATCAATTTATATATTATTATGGCTTATTTAATATTCCAAGTCTTTTGGTAATATTATTTGTGTAAGTGAATAATTTATTCACTTCACTTTTCAATGTATCTATCTTGCTCATGCAGGTAGCACTGAGCTTGTTCTTTATGAACATCTTATGGGATACGTTCACACCATGGTACAAGGTTCCCAAGGCATCATACATATCTTGGGAATTTTTATTCCCAATGATATGCGGGATTAGGTGATCATTCACTGAATCCAATAGGATTCACTTTGCTACCATGTCCTTCTTATCACGTTCTGTCAGATCTTTGCGATTTTTAAGAAGAACAACCACCTTCTCCAAAAATTACTACAAATTTTCCATTTTTAGGAGTTTCTACAATCTTAAATTCCATGGCACAAAGTTGGAGGCTCCCTCCAACAAGTGGCTCTCCTACATACTGAGAGTTTCCATGATTGAACTTCTTCAAACAAGCTACACTCTAAAATCATTGCATCAATAAGGGCTTGTCATCCCACAACCCTTCTCAGATCCATGTGCCGAGCACTAGCATAATTCTACTTCTATCAGTGAATATTGGACATACTTCCCACTGAAACCTCTTGAAAACTCTCTACCCCATACAAATTGCCTCTCAAAAATATGAATTTGATACCTTTTTTATTTTCTTAGACCATGGCACGCATAATTTGCACTCAAAGAATCTATAACCTACTAGATATTTGAACCTCGAAACTACTTCTTTAATAATGCTAAAATATGTTAACACATACTATAGAATATATAACTAACATTTGTAGGTCTGTCCTAAATCACATCACTGTTATTAAGAAGGAAAACAAAAGTGGGATATATGGACAAAATCCAATGCTGTGAACATAAATGGACAAACTAGAAAAGAGTGGGACTACCATAAGATGCCAACATAAGAAAACATATATATATAATGAACACATTACTAGTTTGAGCACATGCTTGAATATATCCAGAGGCAGTAATGTGGCTTATTTGTCAAACATTTATTTATGAATATTTGTTTCAAGAAAATGAAGTTATTAGGTTTTGACCTCCTCACTTTTTGAATTGGTTGAAATAGATATTTTTGTTTTGTTTCAGGTATGAAGGTTTATTTGAAATGTTTCTCTCATGTCCTGTATAAAAGCTCTTACTCTTAGTTGGAATGGACAGACTAGACATGTTCTCTCTCTCACCTTGTATGTATTTCTCATTTCGGGTAGATAGTTTGTTTTCTAGAAATAACAAAAATAATTTCTAACAATGTATAATAGTTAGCCTTCATAATAATCATAATCTAATTTTAAGGTCACGGCTAGCTAGACACTAGATTCATGTATGAGACCCTCTTGTTCTTGTTTGTGGGAAAAGGAACCCTCTATTGTGCAGCAATCTAACTGATTTAAGTCTATGGAGGTGTACATACCCTACCCATCATAATATAATATCTTGTATTTATTCATGAAAGTTTATTTCCTTGTCCTCTCTCATTTGGATCTCAATCCCTTTAGATGGATGAATCAATTTGAGAAAGGAATATTGTGAAAATAGTAATGTTCTTTCCTCAAGAAATCTCTATGAGTAAAAGGAAGAACTATGACCTCGAAACATCTTCACAATTACTTAATAAATGCATTAAATCATTCAAAGCTTGAAGTTTCTTGTCCAGAATTCCTCTATGGGCTTATGGATGGTAAGAAAAAATATGATTAAGTTCCCTGAAGATACACATTCTCTTAGATATGCCACAAAAAACCATTCTGTAGATATGAAGAGGTATGTATTGGGATTTTCATATCATGGACTACATATTGTAGGAAGAGTTGTTGTCATTTAGAATATAATTCCTCATATAGGAAAGGCACCTTACGGAAGCAAGATTAGATAAGATAATTTTGTTAATATTGTCCATGAGTGACCAAGAACACGTCAATCCAATTAAACAATAAAATCCATAATAGTATTGTGGGACTACCACATCTATTCATAAGTACCAAAGAAAAGAGATTCAAAGGAAGAAAATAAAGTCATGTGAATGAAAGAATATACCAAGAAGGTAGACCCTAGCAGACAAAAAGAAACTACATTGTACGTGAGGTAGAAGTAGATGTAGAGGTGAAAGAGAAAATCCTTGCCATCATCAATAACTGTGAAAGTACCAAAGAGATGCTTGATAATGTCCTATAGGTATTTTCTTACACTGAGTAGACCCGGCAAGGTAAGCCTAAGAGGGGCCTGGGAAATATCAGTTGAAAGTATTCTAGAATATGTGGCTGAAGAGAACCATCTGGTGATTAGTATCTAATTAATTTTTCTGAAAGATGAGTTTTTCTTGTGCCTATACAAAATGGAGTAGGTATGTCTTTGTGGTCCTGTGCAAGTGCGTTGTCTCGATATAAGATAAGATAAGATAATTCTAATAATGTCCAACAAATGATCACAAAATTAGGTCAATGGGACTAAAATGATTCAATCAGTATAAGTGCAATGGGGAGTGCAAACAAAACTCCTAGAAAGTGCCAGAACTAAATCTATGATAAAATAAAATAAAGTAAGAAAGATAACAACAGTAGCATAACCTTATAAAACATGTATAGAATGAGGGGAAGCAAACTATCTAACTGTCCTATTTTTCTCTGTACCCTTTGTTGAGGTATTTGAATTATACTTAGATGCTTCAACCATAATATATGGATGAAAATATTGGTACAACCATAAGCATGCAACCCTGTTTTGTTGATTTAAAAGAGCTGCCTACAAATGGGAGTTTTTACCAACGTGCTATGACTGAGTTTTTGCATGCACGTAAGTTGTCTATTAACATTGATTACAATGGAGAGAAACAATAGAGTTTCAAATCCTTCCTAGAGCTACATATCATAGTAGTATACAGTCCCACTTCTTCACACAAAGAATATTTTAGTGTCATGGAAGATGCACTCCCAACCCTCAGTGATCTCAATGAAGCTTCAGTGTAGTATGTATGCAGGAGTGCATATTTTTGGAAGGATCAGGTGTCTTCATTTATTTCAAAGGTGCTGGGTTTGAGCTTGTATCTCCTTTCAGATATAGAAGGTTTGAAGTTCTATCCCATTTCCATATACAGCTAACAACACCCTCAATTTGGCTAATTCATCCTGGAACTCAGCAGAAGATCTTGTGCTTCTAAGGAAATGATTGGATGGTTACACTGGAAATGTGATTTCACATAACCCTCTATCTCTTGCATAATTTAGGGTAGGGTATGTGTGTTTGTGAAAAAGTTCATTTATTTAACATTAGTAGGAAGTTGATTTTTGGCACAGTTTGGTAATAATTTGAGTTTTTTAGTAGTTATATGTGTATTGTTTTTTTTACTAATTATTTCCAAGTTTAATGTTATAGTGTGATATTTGTAATGCTATCAGAACCTGATCCAGCTACAAGTGTGGTTTGGAAAATGTTACAAAAGACGTCTAAGGGTCTTGGCTTTCCATAGGGGATTGTTGTCCCCATGTGGGGCCATTGTTAAAACTTAACAAACAATCAGCCCCATGAATATTTGTTGATATGCAAAGATAGTAATGTGGATTATTTGTCAAACATTTAATTATTAATATTTGTTTCAAGAAAATGAAGTTATTAGGTTTTCACCTGCTCACTTTTTGAAGTGGTCGAAATCTATATTTTTGTTTTGTTTCAGGTATGAAGGTTTATCTAAAATGTTTCTCTCATGTCCTGTACCGAAGCTTTTAGTCTTAGCTGGAATGGACAGACTAGACAGGTTCTCTCTCTCACCCTATATGTATTTTTCATTTCGGGAAGATAGTTTGGTTTCCAGAAATAACATAAATAATTGCTAACAGTGTATAATAGTTTGCCTTCGTAATAATTATAATCTAATTTTAAGGTCACGGCTAGCTAGACACTAGATTCATGTATGAGACCCTCTTGTTCTTGTTTGTGGGACAAGGAACCCTCCTTTGTGCAACAATTTGAACGCTTTAAGTCTATGGAGGTGTACATACCCTACCCATCATAATCTAATATCTTGTAGTTATTCATGAAAGTTTATTTCCTTCTCCTCGCTCATTTGGATGTCAATCTCTGTAGATGGATGAATCAATTTGAGAAAGGAATATTTTCAAAATAGTAATGTTCTTTTCTCAAGAAAGTCCTATGAGTAAAAGGAATAACTATGACCTTAAAACATCTTCACGAGTACTTAATAAATGCATTAAATGATTCAAAGCTTGAAGCTTATTGTCCATAATCCCTCTATGGGCTTATGAATGGTAAGAAAAAATCTTATTAAGTTCCCTGAAGATACACATTATATTAGATATGCCACAAAATTCCATTCGATGGATATGAAGAAGTCTGTAATTGGGGTTTTCACATCATGGACTACATATTGTAGGAATAGATGTTGTCATTTAGAATATAATTCCTCATATAGGCAAGTAACCTTACGGAAGAAAGATACGATAAGATAATTTTATTAATGTCCAAGAGTGACCAAGAATACGTCAATGCAATTAAATAATAAAAGCCATAACAGTATTGTGGGACTACCATGCCTATTCCTAAGTACCAAAGAAAAGAGATTCAAAGGAAGAAAATAAAGTCATGAGAATGAAGGGATATACCAAGAAGGTGGACCCTAGCAGAGAGAAAGAAACCGCATTGTACTTGAGGTAGAAGTAGATGTAGAGGTGAAAGAGAACATCCTTCCCATCATCAATAACTGTGAAAGTACCAAAGAGATGCTTGATGATGTCCTCTGGGGATTTTCTTACACTTAGGAGACTCGACAAGGTAAACATAGGAGGGGCTTTGGAAAGATCAGTTGAAAGTATTCTAGCATCTGTGGCTTAATAGAACCATTTGGTAATTAGTATCTGATTACTTTATCTGAAAGATGAGTTTTTCTTGTGCCTAAACAAACACGAGCAGGTATGTCTTTGTGATCTCGTGCAAGTGGGTTGTCTCCATAGAAGATAAGATAAGATAAAATAATTTTAATAATGTCCAACAAATGGCCACAAAATTAGGTTAATGGGACTAGAATGATTCAATCAGTATAAGTGCAATGGGGAGCGCAAACACAACTCCTAGAAAGTGCTGTAACTAAATCTATGATAAAATAAAATAAAGTAAGAAAGATAATAGTAGTAACACAACCTTCTAAAACATGTATAGAATGGGGGGAAGCACACTGTCTCATTGTCCTATTTTTCTCTGTACCCTTGGCTGAGGTATTTAAATTATACTCAGATACTTCAACCATAATATAGGGATTAAAATATTGGTACACCCATAATCATGCAACCTTGTTTTGTTGATTTGAAAGAGCTTCCTACAAATGGGAGTTTTTACTAGCGTGCTATGACTGAGTTTCTGCATGCAGGTGAGTTTTCTGTTAACATTGATTACCATGGAGAGAAACAACAGAGTTTCAAATCCTTCCTAGAGCTACATCTCATAGTAGTGTATAGTCCCACTTCTTCACACAAATAATATTTTAGTGTCATGGAAGATGCACTCCCAACCCTCACAGATCTCAACGAAGCTTCAGTGTAACCTGTATGCAGGAGTGCATATTTTTGGAAGGATCAGGTGTCTTCCTTTATTTCAAAGGTGTAGGGTTTGATTTTACATCTCATTTAAGATATAGAAGGTTTGAAGTGCTATCCCATTTCCATATACAACTGACAACACCCTCAATTTGGTTAATTCACCTTGGAACTCAACGAAAGATCTTGTGCTTCCAATGTAATGATTAGATGGTTACACTTGAAATGTGATTTCACCTAACTCTCTGTCTCTTGCATAAGTTAGGGTAGGGTATGTGTGTTTGTAAATAAGTTCATTTATTTAACATTAGTATGCATTTGATTTTTGGCACGGTTTGGTAATAATTTGAGTTTTTTAGTAATTATATGTGTATTGTTTTTTTGACTAAGTATGTCCAAGTTTAATGTTATAGTGTGATATTTGTAATGCCACCAGATCCTAATCCAGCCACAAGTGTGGTTTGGAAAATCTTACCAGAGATATCTGAGGGTCTTGGAATTCCACAAGGGGTTGTTGTCCCCATGTGGGGCCATTGTTAAAAATTAACAAACAATCGCCCAATGAATATTTGCTTATATGAAGAGACAATAATGTGGCTTATTTGCTAAAGATTTATTTATGAAGATTTGTTTCAAGAAAATGAAGTTAATAGGTTTTGTCTTGCTCACTTTTTGAAGTGGTCAAAATCTATATTTTTGTTTTGTTTCAGGTGTGAAGGTTTATCTGAAATGTTTTTCTCATGTCCTGTACCAAAGCTTTTACTCTTAGCTGGAACAGTCAGACTAGACATGTTCTCTCTATCACCCTGTATGCATTTCTCATTTTGGGTAGATAGTTTTGTTAGAATAATCAACCCATAGTTACCTACCTTAGACATTAATTAAATCATTTTTGTCTTATTACCTAGTCTCCTAGATTCCACTCTATGCTAGTTGCCTTCTACATGTCATAGAAGTCAACACTTGCTAAAACTAAGTCATGGAGCACTTGGGAAACCTACTAGAAACCATATTTATCATGTCTTCTTTATTCCAGATCCTCCAAAGCGCATATCTTCTTTTTCTATAAAGCTGCCTGTTTTATTGAGAATTAAGGCAAAAGGAAAAGCTAGACTAGGTGTAGTTGACTTGTTTTTTTCCCAAATCATCCTCCATCCTTTTCTCCTAATAAAAGCATGTATGAGTTTTCTTTCCATCCCTTGTTATCTTTCCTACTTGAATTTTCCAATTCATGAGCATCTTAGTGGATTTGGAAACTGCTTTATGCACCTATGGGGGATTTGACTAGATTTAGTAAGCCTACTTTTTGACTATTTCGAATGGCATCCTTATGCATTTGAATATCTCATGTAATTATATATTTCAACAGCCTATTACTTCACAAATTTTTCTATTGTACATTTATTCAATATAGATTAGTGTTATGCTCCAATTTTAGTCTCCTTTGATGTTAATTTTACATGTTTGATCAACAATTTTGTGGGTTTAATTGTTCTATCACATGGGTTCAATTTCCACATGGTATAAGAGCCTTTGTATATTGATTTATCTCCTTCCAAATTTCTATTGCAGGTTCGACATCTTGACTGAGAGCATATTCTGCTGACTCAAGGGCACATTTTCTAAGCTATGGACCAATCTTAGAAGATCATCTTGACTCCATTTAATTTCTTTGAATGGAAAGATGAGATGGAGATATTGTTGAGAGTGAAAGGTCTCTACATGTTTACTATGGAAACTGAGGCAGAGCCCAATGCAGCTGCAGAGAAAATCAAATGGCACAAGAAAATGGACGAGGCCTATGGTATTTTGTGTCTGAGCATTTCAAGAGACCTCCTTTTCCATCTTGATGGATTGACATCACCTAATGAAGTGTGGGAGAATATTTTAGAGCCTTTTGGTAAGACATATGAGATGAGAGGACATCAAATCGAGAATGAGCTGATCTCCTTGAGTCCCAGTAGCTTCGAATCCTTGCAACTCTATTTTTCCATGTTTTTAGCCCTTGTTTTGTAGCTAAAACAATGTGGGATTGAAAATAAGGAAGAGAAAATAGTTTTGGACATAATATTAAAGCTTGGCCCTAACTATCCAGTGTTTGTTTTGACCTTCCATGCCAGCAAGTTGACAACTCGAGCCTGGAAGATGCCTAAGCTTGCAGAGTTCATGGAATCCCTGACACACGAACAAGATAAGTTGATGATGATGGGCACCATCAAACCTTCCAAAGACTAAGATTTTGTTGCTAGAGATTCAAGGGTGGATTCAAAAAGAAAGAAAAAAGCTAAAAATCCACCTGAGCAAAAGAGAGACAAGAACAAGTCTCAAGAGGAGCCCCAAGGTTCCAAGAAGAAATTCCAGAAGAAGAAGAAAAAAGGAGAAATGAGCAAGTGCGCATAATGCAGTAAGGGATATCATCCTAAGAGCTCTTGTATGAAGAAGAAAATTGACATGTTGACCCAAATCCTGGAGAAGAATAACATCTCCCTTCCTGATTGCTCAAAGAAGAGGGAAGGAGGATCAATTTTAGAGGATAGAGAGAGAGTACATGCTTTGGTTGCTGGCACATGAAGCTCACCTAGCTTCATCATAGAATATGGAGATTCTAGACATATGGTTTCAACAAAAGAGGCATTATCCTCTCTTGACATGTCGAAAGGTCCACCAATAGTTTTGGGAGATGACTCTCTCATTGACAGTTTGGGAAAAGGAAGGATTGATTTTGACCATGGTAAGTTCAATAATGTGTTGTATATTCCAAGTCTTGCCTCTAATCTATCGTCAGTGTATTGGATGACTCACATAGGGTCTCCAAAGAAGGTCACCTTCTCCCATTATGTTGTTGAAATCACATAGATTTCGAACAGTAAATTCATAGCAAAAGGTGTTGTTGATCACACTTCGAAGGTATACATGTTTTTCCATTTTCTACCCTACTCAAACCCCTCTGCTCTTCTGATTCATGCTAATGAGGCAAGCAATATTTGGCATGAAATATTTGGCCATATTAACTACAAGTATATTTCTGATTTGAGTGAAAAATATATGGTCATAGTGTTACCAAAGATCAAGTTTTCCAAGGGAGTCTATCAAGGTTGTATCCTAGGAAAACACCCAGAGCACAAAATTGAGAGAGCTAGTCATGAGATAAACTCTGCACCTCTTGAGTTGATCCACAGTGACATTGCTGATCCATTTCCTCATATTTCCATGAGTCAATCCAAATATTCACTGACCTTCATAGATGACTTTTCCATGTATTGTTGGGTTCACTTCCTAAAGCATAAGTCTGAAGTTTTTGACCTCTTCAAAGTCTTTAAAGCCTTGGTTGAAAACCAGTCTGGGAGGAAACTCAAGATCCCCAGATATGAAAATGGTGGTGAGTATATCAAGTCTGAGTTCATTTAGTATTGTAAATATGCAGGTAATCAGATGCAGCATTCGATCCCTTACACACCACAACAAAATGGTGTTGCTGATAGAAAGAACAGGTCACTGAAGGAGATGGCAACCTGCATGATGGAGGCTAAGAATTTGCCACCGAAGTTTTGGGATGAGGCTATAAAATGTGCATCCTACATCCAAAATAGGGTGCATCATAAGAAACTTGATGGCATGACTCCTTTCGAATCTTGGAGTGGTCACAAGCCAGATGTAACCCATTTCAGGATTTTTGGCTCAAAGGCTTGGGCTAGAATTCCAACTGAAAAGAGAAAGGCTTTGCAGCCCCAAAGCCAAGAGTGCCTATTTGTTGGGTATTCTAAAGATTCAAAAGGGTACAAGATGATCAACTTGAGCACTAACAAATCCTTCATTGAAATAAGTGTTTAGTTCCAAGAAGATCCTTTAGCAGCAGTTGAAGTTGGAGAGTCTTCTTCACCACCAGATCCATTGATTGTAAGTGGAGAGACTGATGAGTTTGCTGATTATGATATGTCTGATAATGATGATTTGATTTCATATCCTAACAGTCCTACAAGACCAAAATGGGCAGAAAAGACCATTCATGCAGCTGGGGAACTAGCTAGAAATCCTAGTGACACTAGGAGGACTAGATCTCAGTTTGAGAGTGCCCTTTGTATGAAAGATCCTTTATTTGATAAGTGCTATTTGATGGTTGAATCAGATACATATACATATGAATATGCAACACATGATCCAATATGGAAAAAATCCATGAAAGAAGAATTCATCTTGCTCCAGAAGAACAACACTTGAGAACTGGTTGATCTTCCCCCAGGGAGGAAGCTAGTTCAATGTAAGTGGGTTTTCAAGAGTAAGTTTGCTGCTGATGGTTCACCTTTGAAATATAAGGAAATATTGGTAGCCAAGGGATACTCACAAGTACATGGTATTTACTAGAATGAAACCTTTGCACCAGTGGCAAAGATGGACTCCTTAAGGCTAGGTTTAGCCATTGCAGCTTCGAAGCAGTGGGAGGTACATCACATGGATGTGAAGTGTGCTTTCCTAAATAGAGATATCACTGAAGAGATTTAAATGAAGAAACCTGAATGGTTTGTTTCTAATCCATCTTTTGTTTGCAGGTTAAAGAAATCATTGTATGGGCTCAAGCAAGCCCCTAGGGCTTGATATGCCAATATTGATGGATTTCTGTTGTCATTGATTTTTGTTCGATGCAAGTATGATCATAATGTTTATTTGAAGATGATTCATGGTTATTTGATGATTATTTTATTGTATGTGGGTGAATTTCTGATTATAGGAAGTTCAAAGAAAGAGATTGCCTCTTTGAAGGATGCAATGAACCATGCATTTTCTATGACAGATTTGGGATTGTTGAGCCAATGTTTGGGTATCTAAATTGCTCAATCCCAACATGGAATCAAAGTACATCAGTACAAGTATGCCTTAGATTTTCTAAACAAGTTCAACATGAAATATTTCAATCCAAGCAAGACTCCTTTCCTTTCAGGAGTTAAGCTTGAAGAAGCAGGTTCTTCTCCTATGGTAAATAATACACTGTATAGGTAGTTGATTGGGTGTTTGCTTTATATTACACATGCTCGACCTGATATATCTTATGCATTTAGTGTGGCTTAAATATACATGGATCAGCCTCATGAGATCCATTGGAGAGAAGCCAAAATGATCCTTAACTTTGTTCAAGGAACAAGAGCTCATGGGATCTTCTACAACGCTAAATCTGATCTTGATTTGATTGGGTTTACTGACAGTGATTGGGTAGGTGACAACATAGATCCAAATTCAACATTAGGATATGTGTTTATGCTTACAGAAGGACCAATCAACTGGTCAAGCAAGAAGCAAATTTCCATAGCACTCTCATCTACAGAAGCAGAGTATAGAGGAGTTGTAAATGCAACAACTCAACGTTTGTGGTTGCAGGGAATACTTGGAGAATGTGGCTTCGAATCATAGTTTTCAACTATTATCTACTGTGATAATTAGAGCACCATTTGAATCTGCAATGATCCAGTTCAGAGATAGTGGACCAAACACATTGAGATCCATATGCACTACATCAGACATCGTGTGCATGATGGCACCATTCATCTACTCTTCTGTGCATCTTCAGAACAAGTAGCAGACATCTTCACCAATTTTTTTTGTGAGAATACATTCAGAAATCTAAAATCACTATTGGGGATTTCTGATCATGTTGTGAAGCATGATTGATGTCAATATTTTCAAATTTTTGTTTTATTGTCCATGTTTAAGGGAGGATTTTCCCACTGGGTTTTTTGCCTCTTTCCTTAGTTGAATGGACAAGCAGTATGTAAGGGTGACGAAGCCTTGTTTCTAGGCCCTATAGTTTTATGATATTTACTCATAAATTTAGGATTAAGGGGGGGTGTTAGAATAATCAACCCATAGTTACCTACCTTAGACATTAATTAAATCATTTTTGTCTAATTACCTAGTCTCCTAGATTCCACTCTATGCTAGTTTCCTTCTACATGTCATAGAAGTCAACACTTGTTAAAAATGAGTCATGGAGCACTTGGGAAACCTCCTAGAAACCATATTTATCATGTATAATTTATTCCATATCCTCCAAAGCACATATCTATTTTTTCTGTAAAGCTGCCTGTTTTATTGAGAATTAAGGCAAAAGGAAAAGCTAGACTAGGTGTAGTTGAATTGTTTTTTGCCCACATCATCCCCCATCCTTTTATCCTATTAAAAGCATGTATGAGTTGTCTTTCCATACCTTATTAGCTTCCCCACTTGACTTTTCCAATTTGTGAGCATCTTAGTGGATTTGGAAACTGCTTTATGCACCTATGGGAGATTTGACTAGATTTAGTAAGCCTACTTTTTGACTATTTCGAATGGCATCCTTATGCGTTTGAATCTCTCATGTAATTATATATTGCAGTAGCCTATTACTTCACAAGGTTGCATATTGTACACTTATCTGAAACATACTAGTGTTATGCTCCAATTTTAGTCTCCTTTGATGTTAATTTTGAATGTTTGATTAGCAATTTTGTGAGTGTAATTGTTCTATCACTTGGGTTCAATTTCCACAAGTTTGGTTTCCAAAAATAACAGAAATAATTGCTAGTAGTGTATAATAGTTGGCCTTCGTAAAAATCATAATATAATTTTAAGGTCATGACTAGCTAGACACCAGATTCATGTATGAGACCCTCTTGTTCTTGTTTGCGGGACACGAAACCCTCCTATGTGCAGCAATTTGACTGCTTTAAATCTATGGATTAAGTTTATTTCCTTGTCCTCACTCATTTGGATCTCAATCTCTTTAGATGGATGAATTAATTTGAGAAAGGAACATTGTCAAAATAGTAATGTTCTTTTCTCAATAAATCCCTACGAGTAAAGGGAATAAATATGACCTCGAAACAACTTCACGAGTACTTAATATATGCATTAAATCATTCAAATCTTGAAGTTTATTGTTCATAAAAAATCTGATTAAGTTCCTTGAAGATACACATTCTCTTAGATATGCCGGAAAAAACCATTCGATGGATATGAAGAGGTCTCTAATTGGGGTTTTAACATCATGGACTACATATTGTAGGAATAGATGTTTCCATTTAGAAGATAATTCCTCATATAGGCAACGAACCTTACGGAAGCAAGATACGATAAGATAATTTTATTAATGTCCATGAGTAACCAAGAATACGTCAATGCAATTAAATAATAAAAGCCATAACATTATTGTGGGACTGCCACGTCTATTCCTAAGTACCGAATAAAAGCGATTCAAAGGAAGAAAATAAAGTCATGAGAATGAAGGGATATACCAAGAAGGTAGACCCTAGCAGAGAGAAAGAAACTGCATTGTACTTGCGGTAGAAGTAGATGTATAGGTGAAAGAGAACATCCTTGCCATAATCAATAATTGTGAAAGTACCAAAGATATGCTTAATAACGTCCTCTGGGGATTTTCTTTCACTAAGGAGACCCAACAAGGTAAGCCTAGGAGGGGCCTGAGAAAGATCAGTTGAAAGTATTCTATCATCTATGGTTGAATAGAGCCATCCGGTAATTGGTATCTGATTACTTGATCTGAAAGATGAGTTTTTCTTGTGCCTAAACAAACTGGAGCAGGTATGTATTTGTGATCTTGTGCAAGTGGGTTGTCTCCATATAAGATAAGATAAGATAAGATAATTTTAATAATGTCCAACAAATGACCACAAAATTAGGTCAATGGGACTAAAATGATTCAATAAATATATGTGCTATGGGGAGTGAAAATGAAACAGGCCTAGAAAGTGTTGGAACTAAATCTATGATAAAATAAAATAAAGTAAGAAAGGTACCAATAATAGCAGAGCCTTCTAAAACATGTATAGATTGGGGGAAGCACACTGTCTCACTGTCCTATTGTTCTCTGTACCCTTGGTTGAGGTATTTGTATTATACTCAGATGATTCAACCATAAGATAGGGATGAAAGTATTGGTACAGCCATAAGCATGCAGCCCAGTTTTATTGATTTGAAAGAGCTGCCTACAAATGAGAGTTTTTTCCAGCGTGCTATGACTGAGCTTATGCATGTAGATGGGTTTTCTGTTAAGATTGATTACCATGGAGAGAAACAATAGAGTTTCAAATCCTTCCTATAGTTGCATCTCATAGTAGTGTATAGTCCCACTTCTTCACACACAGAATACTTCAGCGGCATGGAAGATGCAATCCCAACCCTCAGTGATCTCAGTGAAGCTTTAGTGTAGTCTGTATTCAAGAGTGCATATATGGATCAGGTGTATTCATTTATTTTGAAGGTGCATAGTTTGAGTTTGCATATCCTTTTAGATATAGAAGGTTTGAAGTGCTATCCCATTAATAGTGAGGGTATGATATCTAAATAGATTAATAGTGGCAGAGGCCCAGGATTTGGAAAAACTCATTAGCAACCAAGCTGGTCCCTCTTTATAAAAGTGCTATTAAATTTTAATTAAATATAACGTATTGTGCAACACTCACTAAAAGACAAAATTGTGAGAGTGAACATTTGGGGGGGAGCCCAAAGGTCACAAGGGGAGCCCAAAAGTCATTTTCGGGTAGCCCAAAAGTTTTGCCTTTTTGTATAAGTATAGGAGAGTTAGATGTAGATAGTAGACTTTTTCCCAGATAGATATGTGAGAGTATGTTGTAAGAAGAACTATTTCCTTTTGCAATAAAGAATTACAAGTTTCCTGTTGGAGAAAGCTTGGTGGAATGTTTCAAATGCTGTGCTATGGATCTGTTGAATATGAACTATTTCATTTTCAGCTTGTGTCCATTAAATGTGAGATCGTTCTAACACTTTGAACCTATGTTCTTGTTATGAATGCGCTCTAGTTTATTCTATGAAATTTCCACTGTGAGTAATGAAGGCTTTTCATAAAAAATAAGCTATCTTGTTGTTCATATATTTATTAATGTTCATGTGTTTTGAAATAAGTAACAACTATCTGTGATTTCTCTTAATGCATGCACAAAAATACATTACTCATTGATAAATGATAATCTTGCTCCCTAGGGATAGGTTAGATAGTTAGTTTTAGTTTCTTGCTGTGTGTGATTTAGATGCGAGAGAGCTAATATGAGAGGTAACAACATGCGCATCACATTATGACTGTTCCTCATATTCTCTATCAATCTACATTTTTATACAGGAACTTGCATATCATACTTAAATTCAAAAAACTAAAAGTATACACGGTGGACCGGGCCGTAACCGGTAAAGCATTTTATTTTGTTACTTAACCTACGGTAGTTGGACCGTAAACCGAACGGATTCCCCATACCAAACAGTAACGGGCTAGTTGGGAACATTTACTGGGGGGAATCCCTAACTGTTGTTACCTACAATTTTCTAGGCCTCAATAGTTTTTGGCACTAGAAGGAGGGCCACCAGTGCATCGCTGGCTGAGCCTAACCCATTTTCTCGAGATTATTCCACCAGTGACAGTTCTGAAAGCAGTTTGTTTCCCAATCCAACTCCAGAAGAGAAGGGTAAAGAGCATCTGTATTATGTAGATAATGAAGTAGTTGATGACCTAAGAAGATTTACTAGGGAATATGCGAAGAAGATCGAAATATTACCGATTATTCCTATATTACCTAGAAGAGAATATCGGAAGAGAGATCACCCGAATTTAGTAGATTCAGTGTTGGTAGAAGACCTTGAAGAATTGGTAGAAGCAACCCTACAGGAAGTTGATCAACCTTTGAATCAGTTGGGCCCATATACACCTTACTGTTCACCTGTTCATATCCCTATTCACTCACCACCTCATTCTCCACCCAGTATCATGGCTCATGCAAATGCAAACCAACCAAATCAACCACCTGCTTGGAAGGCTAGGTCACCTTTAAACCTGGCCCCTCCTTTGCATGACTTGCCTCAAGATTTTGAGAAAATGTTGCTTAAGTTTGACCCAAGTGAAAAAATTCTGGTAAATGATCATTTGCAAAGTTTTTGCTTGGCTATAGAAGGACTACGGGATAGATACCATGAAGATGTAGTTTTCAGATTGTTTCCACATACCCTGAAAGGAGCAGCAACCTCATGGTATTTTTCTCTTCCTGCAAACTCAATCACAGACTAGGACACATTTGAGAGAATATTCAGAAGTAAATATGCAGTCTAGAAAACTCATGCCGCTCTAATGAAAGGGTTATGCGCTTTAAAGAAAGAAAGAAAGGAAAAAGTGCACAATTTCACTCAAAGGTTTGCTACTTATCTTAAAAAATTTTCTACAGCTAATAAGCCATCTGATAAAGTTCTGATTGAATACTATACTTCAGCTCTAGGGCCTAACTTGGCCATGTTTGCCAAGATTTCAGTCAAACCTACGTTATCAGAAACTTATGAAGAAGCTGAGAGGGTAGAGGCTGAGAACGAAAGCATAGAAGATTATCTTGTGCAGTCAGAAGAAAAATCTTTTGGTAAGAAACCTTTATTACTGACTAAGCCTAATGATGAGCAGTCATATGAATTTGAAGGGATTTTGAAGATGATGCAGAAGCTATCCAACAGAGTGATAGATCTAGAAAAGGAAGCTTACGAATCTTATAAGCCTTACTATAAAAGGAGAGAAGACAACAATCAATCTAAACCTCCTCCACACAGTCTTACACCAATGAATTTAACTGAGGTAGGCATGGATAATTTTTTCACCTTTCATCAGCAACCTCATTCTGAGAAGAATTGCCCTCAATGGATAAGCTCTATGACATTGGTAATAAATCATTTATTGGACTCCAAACTAACAGAGACTGATGAAGAGGAAGAAAAAAATAATCAATCCACAAAAAAAGAAGAGGAAGATGCTTTAGTTTTATGGGATTGTGTCTCAATGTTTGATACGTTAGAAGAAGGTTCTCTGAAATGAGAGGAGATATTAGAAACCAATGTGACAACAAGAAGTCAGGGTTTGGTAAAAGAAGACAAGTCAATACTACCGAAAATTAATAGATTTCAAGAAAATATGAAGAAAGTACAGAAGAACACCATAGCTGATAAAATACCTGAATTTACTATTACAAGTCAAGATCTGAATAAAATTAATATGCATGTTAATCCTGTTGAAAAAAAGATTGATAATGTAAAAAAGAATCTCAAAGAGCCTGAGATGGGGTATGATATTGTGGAGGACACTAAAAGGGCTAAGGAAAATATCTCAATATTCGAAATGTGCAATTTACCTCAGCAGAAAGAAAAATTGTTAAAAGCACTTGAAGTACTAGAAGAAGAGCTTCCCACTAACAACCAACCTGTAGAAGAAATTGTTGAAGCAAGTGTGGGAGGTAAGGCTAGGTTTAAAACCCCACCATTCCTCCTAAATTTTGAGATTTTAAACCATAATGTACACAATTGTTTAGTAGACTTAGGGTCAGTAGTCAATGTTATGCCACTTTCAGTCTGTAAGAAGATCAATGGACAACCTAAACCAACTACCTGGCAGGTTATTCAGCTAGACATGACCAATGTGAAAATAGTCGAGGAAATGGAAGATGTTTTGATTCGCTTATCTGCCAATGAAAAGATATGTCAGTACATTGCTATTATAGTAGTAGACATACTTGATGTTTATGGACTTGTTTAAAATCGAGATTGGTCGGCACGGCTAAATGGGTACTTCACATCGGATTGGTCACATCTGTGGTTGCCTCATAAGGGAAGCCCAAATCAGATAAAAATATTAAGAGAGCCCCACATGAAGCACATTGTTACTCAATTGGAAGAAAAAAATGAACTAGTGAATTATGTATTGGGAAATTATCTAATTGAGCTAGAAATGGGAAACTACCAAGCGGAAGAAGCTAGCAGTACACCAGACACCCAACTCGATCTCCTTCGATTTTCACGGGTTGATGAGATTGATTGTAAAATAGTAGATGTAGTTTTTGATTCAATTACAATAGGATTAGATAATGGGTAGGCCTTTTCAGTCAAGCCTATCCCCTCAACTTACAAGTTTCCATATTTACAGGGGTGGGCAGAGAACTGATCAGTTAGTGGTTTAGTTCTCAAACTTTATTTTTCTTTATTATCTTGTACATAAATAAACTGATTTGGTTGTTTATTTTTGATTTATTTTATTTCTATTTGTTTGTAGTTAGATTTTGACTGATTTCAATAAAAGAAGCAAACTTTTGGTTGCATGGAGAGCATAAGAATTCTGGATTAACTAAAATCCTTGATTATAAGACTGTGTATTATTGGTTTATCTAAAAGAATTTCTTCTAGTTTAGCAGTGTTCCTAAATGGCTATGAACACATTGAAATCCTACTTAATCCTTGTAAAATAACTCAGGATCGAAAGGTCCAGAATACTATTTCGGGGCTCCATCCATCTCACATTTAAAGCTGTCTTAGGGGGTGATAGCAAAAGACCCATGGAAAGGAAGCACACGAAACAGTATATTATATATAAATGATCCCATTCCAAGAATTGAAAGCCAAAATGCAAATAAGAGTAAAAAATCTCCTAAGAAAGCAATATGTATCAAAATGAAGTACTAAACCATATGAGTACAAAATTGCCAAAGTTCTTCTCCGTCCGTGATCTGAAAATTAAATACATCTCTCACACAAAAGGACACTATGGATAGAGGAGCCTGAATAAAAATTCAGAAAGAAAGGCATGCAAGAGGACTCAAGGAGGATAAAAAAGTCCAAAAGCACAAAAGTGCAAAATGGAATGGGAATGAGGAACAAACGAATATTTCTGTTTACGATATGTTACAATCCTGTGGTGTCCAAACTAGGAGCTACCCAGAGACAGAGGTAAAAAATTGAAACTCATATTCCTAGCCTCAAAAGAGTTATCTTGACTTTGAAATATTGGTTTCCATTTTCCTAAATTGGACTATCATCAATCATTAAAAGTACATACATTTTCCATTTGAGAAATCCAGACATCTAGAAGAATTCAACATGTTGGTTTTATTGTCAAATAGTCTGTTACTTAAGGAAGAAATTGTCCAAAGAGCTGGGTTCACCAAGTAGTCTCCAATTGGTTTCCTGAACTCTATTTTCCCTCTGCTACAAATTTTGATTTTCTTGAGTTTGATTTGAGGTCAATTGTTTCCTTCGTTTCGGAAGTTGGATGATCTAAATTTTCCTTTGTCAAGCCAATGCTTTTGATTGTGGAGTTTGTTTATTTTCAGAGCTTAACATTTTCTCTCTCGATGTTTTGTTTTATCACTATCAGAGGTCAATAGAAGTTTGAATTTGAGCTTTAGTTCTCTATGCCGCTGCTATTTCGGAAGTGAAACAAACTAATTTTATCGCTTCCCAGCCGAGAGTCTTTTGGGCACTTAATGCTTTGTTTTTTTTTCGATGATTTGATTTTATCGCTGTCGGAAGTCATTTGACGAAGGAATCGAGGCATTAGTTCTCTATGCCACCAATGGACAGTCTTGTTATTTGCTGATGCACGTTATCTCTTTTGTTTTATTTTTCAAAACTTTATATTTTTAACTGTCGGCGATTTTGCTTTATCGCTATCAGAATGATTTTTGTCATTGATTAGAGGCCTTGTCCATTGCCTTACTGACATTGTGGATATTCTTAGTTTTAAACTCGTAGATCTGTAGTCCTTAGTTCTTTCGATCGTTGATGATTTTCTATTGTCGCAGAAGCCGTAGTCAGTCTGTCTCCCATCGTTGCGGCTACATAATGAATTATCCTGCCGACACATTAGTGGTTCTGATCTTTGACGCTTAACTATCGACGATTTTTAGCATTTGGGAGTGTCAACATTGCGGAAGGGTTGAGGACTAATTGTCTGACGCATAGTGTTTAGAGCCTCCGATCACCGATGTTATTTTTGTTGCAGAATTCGTAGTATTTATGCTACCCACATGTTGTAAGGGATTATGCACCTAATAATCGTAGGTCAGGGGTTACCAACATACTCAAACACTTGCAGACAATTGACTTCTAAAGTGCAGAATAGGAAATAGGAGGGTTAGAAGAACTTACTTGTTAAATGATGTTCGATCCTCGCTAGTCCTCTTCCGATCTGCTCCACTTCCAAAGTCTTCAAGGCTCACTCCTCTTTCAGCTATTCAGAGACAATCTTCCAGATATAGTATGATTCATATATATATGTTAGTAGGTTAGATAATTCAAATATGAAATACTGAAGCATAAACAATTATCAAATCAAGATATATAGGACACATGTGGAAGACATAATCTCTTTATTATCAATAATGAGAAAGTTCAGAGTACAACCAAACGTCTGAGACAAGGACTCCTCTGTCACCAAAGGATTCTGAGTTTCACTGCTCCAAAGACTTCTGTAAACAATCCACCAGCATAACTTTGCTCCAAAAGTGTAAGTGTCTACAACCCTCCCCAAGGCCTGTATTTATATGGGTGAAATAAGGTAGTTCTCGAAGGTTAGGGAGGTTATAGCAGTTAGGGAGATTAAGTAAAATGACTTAACTAAAATCCCATTAGCGCGTGATTTTGTGTTTTCATGTTAAGGAGTACATTTGTGGGTATGTAGTATAGCAACCCGCGAATGACTCGCGACTCTGTATAAGCACAACCTGCGAATACAAGGATTCACGACTTGCTGTGAAGGAGACTCGCGAATGAGTCGCGAGTTGTCAAGAATGAAAGTCGCGAATACATCCCAACATGGCTAAATGGCAAAGTAACTAGCTGGATGAAGGTAGAATGTATTTCATGACAAGCCAAGCTATAGTGTTAAGGGAAAACCTCTATCCATAAGTGTCCTTTTGTGTGCCGACATGAGGGATATCAGCACTCGGACGGAGAGGTGCCACTCAGGTGTATAACAGATGCCCCCTAATGTGTGAGGTCAGAGGGGAACGATGGCCGAAATACATTATAATCTTTAACTCTGGAGAAACTCAGAAATCCAATGGAGTAGAGAGAGTACCTGAAACAAATACATAATAATGTGATATACAAAGTTACATCTGAGGATACTATGTTCAATTTACTGGAACACTTGGGATGAGGGGGCAGCCTTTGCTGCCTCCGCCGTAGACTGTTTGACAGACAATTGGTGAAGTTGTTTTGTCAAAGAATCTACAGTGGGAGAGTTTACAGACCCAACCACACCATCGACATGGGGTCCAGGCTTGGGTTTCTCGGCCTCATGTGAAGGCCTTTGTGCCTTAGGGATAATTTCATATAGAATCCCAGACTGTGAATAAATCAAGTCCAACTGCTGGGCCCTGAGTATGGCTTCTTCTTCACTAGTCACTCCTGATGTGGAAACATCCTTAGATATATAGGGTAATAATGATTTAAGGAACCATTCTAATAGAAACTTAGGAGGGATGGTGGATTTGATAAGGCTCTTTCGCCTCCTCCACTCTTGGATATGATCCGAGATGTGGGTTGCCTTGTTTTGTCTAAAGGTGGACAACAAGTCCGTTCTGAAATCATAACGGACTGGAAGCTGAAAGTGGCTAAGGAAAGCGGTAGCCAAATCCCAGAAACTGCTAAAAGCAACAGAAGGCAGCTCGATGTACCATTTTGCTACAGTGCCTGTCAAGGTCCTTTGGAATAGCCTCAATCTCACTGAATCTTCATTCAATGAGTTGGAAGAACACCATAGATGGAAGGTGGTGGCATGAGCCCCAGGATCTTCACCAGCCTTACCTTCAAACTTAGGGATGTCCAAGGGCAGTTTGGTGGGAACAGGTGGCCACAAGGGGTCATGCCTCACCGGGTCGTTCATCAATTTGGATAAGTCTGGCAAGTTCAAATTTGCCAGAAAAGGAAGTTTGGGCCTAACCGGTGCACTAGATGTGCCAGCTTGGGGATTAGAGGGTCCAGCCCCCGAATTCCCATAGGTAAAGGTGGGGTTGCCCCCTGACACCGATTGTGAAGTGGGAAGGTTGCTTTGAAATGGATTCCATCCGTAGGCCACCGGATTTTGGGTGGGAGGTGCAGTGTAAGTGGTTCGGGCCATCGCCATAGAAGCCGGGGTCTGAAAAACTGGAGCAGGTATCCCTCCGCTAAACAAAGAGAAGGGAGAGCTCGAGTATGGGACCGAAATAGGGGTATGGAAGCTTTTCCCATAAGAGGTGTTGCCTCCAAACTGCACTCCTACATATGAAGGAGTTGGACCTACGTATGGACTGGATGGGGGGATATGCCCCCCATTCCAAGGAAATCCTTGGGCATAAGCCGAGGATCCTACCAGACCACTCTGAGTAGTGTAAGGGAAGGAAGAGGGAATGGTAGGTATACTGGGGATCCCAGCAACCGTGTTACCAGAAATACCTCCTATGTTGGAGTGAACCGGTGGTTGAACCACCTGGATCGCTGTAGTTAAAGGGGTAGAAGGCAAACTAGATCTAGGGGCACTAACCGGGGGAGGTAGTACCCCTTCAACCAGAAGGGTTGAGGTAAACACAAAAGCACTCTCTTCTGTAGAAGACATGACTCTACTCAAAGGGACACCTACTACTGGTGAACTAAAAGGTCTAACTTGGACGATCATAGGATCGTTAAGATCAGTCAAGGGAGAGTTAAAATTTCTTGCAAACTCGTCAGTATGCAATTATTCTATCTCTACTGTGTCTAAATCAAAATGGTTAGCTATCAATTCCGGTTCACCAAGAACCTCACTTAATCCTGCTGGTTCAAAAGAACCATCTGTGCCTAATCTCCGCCTTTGGGGTAAAGGTGGAGGCTCCAATGCAGGAAGAGGAGGAAGGTTTCTCAACCTTCTTGACCTTCTAACTAGTTGGTCCTCCAGAATTAAAAATTTGACTTAATCACACCCTAAGGTCAACTAAGCACAAGCAAATCCACAGAGCATACACTAAAAAGATCCTAGAGTCTCAAGCAATCAAACCAGGGTATAAAGATATGCTTTCTCGAAGAAAGCTGATGAACAGTTACTTGGCGTCCTTGAGGGGTTCTCAGGCACAAGTGGAGGAATCACCCACCACCCTCCTGCACTTTCCACAAAGGTTACCTTCCAAGCCCGTTCGAGGTGAACTAGAAATAACCTTTCGGTTTACCTAGGTATGAACCCTAAAGAGACAAAAGACTAAGGCTACCTTGACAATACTAGCTGTCTAAGGGGACAGTCGCAAGCCGAACTCGTACGCATGGGCAGGGTAGCTGAGCCCGAAACTCTGTCTAGGACAGAATCCCCAGATGCGTAAAAGTACTGGGTTACGTTTTGACAAGGATTCGGGGGGTTATCCCCTCTGTCCAAGCCTCCACGTGGCCTAGTGCTTAACTCCCATTTGAGAGGAGCTTCCCAGATACAGTGATAGAATCAAGGATTTACCTAAAGATAGGTCCACTACATCTAAGTTTATAACTTGTGGGTAGTTTACACTCCCTAGCCCACAAGTCTAGCCTAAGCTAGTAGGTGAAAAGGCCCTAAAAATAAAACTTACTAATAAATTTTAATTTATGCGTTTATTTTAAGGCTGTTTCTTACTCAAGAGGAAATGGAAGTGATATACTATATGGTGTTTTGACTCAGCAAGAAATAAATGAAAGTAAAGTGTATTCAAAGCAAACTACTACTATAAAACAAACTTCTTTTCATTTTTTCAAATATGTATTGATGAACTAAAGCACTAATAAGAGAAACTAAGCCTATGTTTTTGTAATTTTCTGAGATTATATATTTTTAAAATGAAGCAAACACTACTTATGCAAAAATTACAATGCAAAAGACTAACTATGTTTTGTTTTCACTTTAAAAATTGCTCAAAGAAACTACTATGCATCTACAATGCACTATGTTTGAGTCAACTTGAAAACTTATGAACTGTATACAAACTACAAACTGAAACAAACAGGCTGTCAGAACCTACAGACCAGCAAGAGAAGCAGGCTAGGAACTTAGCTTGGGTGCAAACAATGATACAAAACCACTGCAGACTTAAAAAGGTAAGTGCAAACCAGTAACTGACAGAAAGCAGACCCGGAAAGATAGAGCCCAAGACCCTGATCACTGATCTGGACTAAGACACTTTAACCAAGCACCCAAACAGGACAAGTATTTATATGGGTGAAATAAGGCAGTTCTCGAAGGTTGGGGAAGTTGTAGCAGTTAGGGAGATTAAGTAAAATGACTTAACTAAACTCCCATTAGCGCGTGATTTTGTTTTTTCATGTTAAGGAGCACATTCGCGGGTATGTAGTAGAGCAAACCGCAAATGACTCACGACTCTGTATAAGCGCAACTCGCGAATACAAGGATTCACGACTTGCTGTGAAGGAGACTCGCGAATGACTCGCGAGTTGTCTAGAATGAGAGTCGTGAATACATCCCAACATGGCTAAATGGCAAAGTAACTGGCTGGATGAAGGTAGAATGTATTTCATGACAAGCCAAGCTATAGTGTTAAGGGCAAACCTCTATCCATAAGTGTCCTTTTGTGTGCCGACATGAGGGATATCAGCACTCGGACGGAGAGGTGCCACTCAGGTGTATAACACCACCGTTGCGGCTGTTTAGTGGATTATTTTCTCGATGCTTAGCGTCTTTTTCTTTTGACTGCTGATAGGGTTTTCCCACTAATTTTGGTGTGCTTTTACTCTATTTCCTAGAATGGTGGAGATTTCCCATGGGTGCTAGTCGATTTAGGGTTTTTTCTGAGAGGAAGAGCGCAGTTTGAGGTTTAGTGCTTTGAGGAGTGGCGATTACATAGTTTTGGTTCATGTTTTCATCGAAGGGTTTCGAGTTAGTTCAGATGCAGCCTAGATTGAGATAAAGAGTCTATTCTATCGTGATTGTGATTTTAGTTGGACAACGGGATTAAAGGATTTTCGGACCCAGCTTGTAGGATTTTCTTTGCCTTATCTTTTCATGCATTAATATTGTTTATAGTTCATTTTCTAGAATGCATGTATTGATACAGTTTGTGTTACTTTGTTAGATGGTAAATGGTCTAAAAATATGCTATTTTCATGACAGGGTGATTGCTGCTCCAAAGAATATATGTCTAGAAGACAAAGCAAAGATGAAGAAAGCGAAGAAGAAAGTGAGGGTTTGAGATCTAAACATATCGATAGTAGCAGAGGCCCGGGCTTTGGAAAATATCATCAGCGACCAAGCTGGTCCCTCTTTATAAAAGTGCTATTAAATTTTAATTAAGTATAATGTATTGTACAACACTCACTAAAAGACAAAATTGTGAGAGTGAATGGTTGGGGGGGAGCCCAAAGGTCACAAGGGGAGCCCAAAAGTCATTTTGGGGCAGCCCAAAAGTTTTACCTTTTTGTATAAGTATAGGAGAGTTAGATGTAGATAGCAAACTTTTTCCCAGATAGATTTGTGAGAGTATGTTGTAAGAAGAACTATTTCCTTTTGCAATAAAGAATCACAAGTTTCCTGTTGGAGAAAGCTTGGTGGAATGTTTCAAATTCTGTGCTATTGATCTCTTGAATGTGAACTATTTCATTTTCAGCTTGTGTCCATTAACTATGAGATCATTCTAACTCTTTGAACCTATGTTCTTGTTATGAATGCGCTCTAGTTTATTCTATGAAATTTCCACTGTGAGTAATGAAGGATTTTCATAAACAATAAGCTATCTTGTTGTTCATATATCTATTAATGTTCATATGTTTTGAAATAAGTAACAACTAGCTGTGATTTCTCTTAATTCATGCACAAAAATACATTACTCATTGATAAATGATAATCTTGCTCCCTAGGGATAGGTTAGATAGTTAGTTTTAGTTTCTTGCTGTGTGTGATTTAGATGCGAGAGAGCTAAGATGAGAGGTAAGAACCTGCGCATCACATTGTGACCACTCCTTGTATTATCTATCAATCTGCATTTTTAGACAAACACTTGCATATCATATTTAAATTAAAAAAACTAAAAATATACATGGTGGACCGGGCCGTAACCGGTAAAACCTTTTATTTTGTTACTTGACCTATGGTAGCCAGACCATAAACCAGATGGAATCCCCATACCAAATAGTAATGGGCTAGTTAGGAACGTTTACTAGGGAGAATCCCTAACTGTTGTTACCTACGATTTTCCAGGCCTCAACATAATGTTATAAGTTATAAATATTAGATGATTGGTGTTATAATATTGAGAATTTGGTTTGTTTTTTGGGTCAACCTAAACAAGAGTCAAATCGATCTTGTCTGGGTTGGACCAACCTCTTCCTGTAGTGGGTTGGTAGACTTGGCAAGTCATGTTACTATGTTATCTACACCATCCTATACTGTTGAACAAGTTCCAGTTGTCAATAAGCAGTGAATCCTTAGCCACATTATCTGTAGACATTTACATATTTCTGAGGTCAAAAGTAAGGTTTTCCGATTCTCTTAGAAATTTATTTATTCCCCAGAGTGAATAACTTAAATCTACAGATCTTCCTATGGCATGCCATATTCTTCTACATGTGATAAGATTTCATGGATTCATCCAACGTTACTATTATACTCGAATTTATCGTACACTATCTCTAGACCGCTCTCCCCAAGGTCTCATTGCCTCAATGAAAGGAATATTCCTAAAAGTGATAGGTTTGTACACATTCATGTATATCCCCTTGGAGCTTCCATTTATGGCTTCTTTGTTTCTTTATCTTAGAAACAATAAGTTCATTTCCATCTAGTATTCCTCTGACATGGAAGGTTTTGCATTCATATTTAAATGGATGTTTTTCATAGTCCTTAGCCAGTTATACCCATTTCCAACATCTGCACAATGACTATAGAGTAGAGTCCTATGCCTTGTCATTATTGTAGTTTGTTAAGTATATTTGATTCTATTCCTTCTCCAAGTGTTTCAAATCAAGCATGGTTTTCCAAAGAAAAAGATAAAAAGACAGCCTCATCCTATACTCTATGGCCCCATGAATATGATTATATCCAATGTTATTGGGGATCATGTATATCTCCCAGGGAAAACAATGCAACATAACCTTGGGAAGCGAATAAACATTATGAATTGGCATCACAATATATCCTAACCATTTATCCTTGTGGATACTCATTAGCTTTATGGAAGAAGGAACGTTTCTCATCCCATGGTGGATAGTATCCATGTGAAGGACCAACTATTGAGTTGATCATCCTCTTTTGATTCTCCTTATTTCTCCACTTATACATGGCTCTAGGATGATCATTCTTATATACTATAACCTTGACATCTAGACTAAGATAATTGTTGTTGATAGGTCTCATATAGTGGTACGCTTATGGTTTCTAGGGAATAGTGATTTTTGCAATCCCATTAAGACAATTTCTTGAGTTTTATTCAAAATTCCTAGAAAAGGTTTATGGATTTCATAACCTACTTGATCATATATTATGAACTTATACAATCTATCATCCTTTTCTGACCATTAGATATTCAAAGTTGTGTATTGCTCCTTTCTACCATTATATAGGACTCTGTAAGTTAGGTTCCCAAATTCTTAAAGGGTGCTAGCTCAATGGAAGAGTGAGTGCCTTACAAGCAAGAGGTTGGTGGTTCAATTCCTCCATTACCTAATGATATTATAATATCGGTTAAAAACAACTAAATTATTAACCAAAAAATAATAGATAAGTGACCAAACAAAATGACCAAAATTCGTATATAAAATGACTTAAAACGACTAAATTAGTGACCAAAAAATGAGAGATGCAAAAATAGGCATTAAAGAGGATGCAACACATGGCACTATCGGATGAAGCCAAATATGGTGTTGATATGGTAGAAAAATAAGATGCAAAACTAGGCATTAAAAAGGATGCAACACAGGGTACTAATGATGAATCCAAACATGGTGTTGATATGGTAGAAAAATAAGATGTTACTTTGGATGCAAAACATAGTGCTACATAGGAAGCAAAATATGGTGCAAGAATAGAAGAAATATTTGGCGTCATTTTGGTATCAAAACATGATGCAAAAAAGGAATAAAAAATTGGTGCAAATTTGGAAGCGAAAATTGGCACATATTTGGAAGTAAAACATGGTGCAAAATGGGATGATAAAGTGGTAGAAAAAATTCTTGCAATGTTGGATTGTACTTTGGATGCTAACATGGTTCTATTTAGGATGAAAATATGGCGCTAACGAGGATGTAATTTAAGAATAAAAAGTAGACACTCACTAGGAAGAAAAGTAAGACGTTATTTAGGAAGCAAAGTTAGACATTATTCTGGAAGCAAAAAAATAAATGCTATTTTGGACATCATAAAGGATGCTATCTAGGAAGAAAAAAAATGCATTTTTTTTGACGCTTTAATTTTTTTCCATGACGCATCCCATTTAGCGTCTAGTTTGACCACTCAATGTAAAAAAAATTACACTAAAAGGGACGCTAAATGGGACGCTAATTCTAGGATTTATTGTAGTGCTCAACTTCAGTCATGTCTTTATCCTGTTGGAGAGCTATCGGTTCTCCTGAGATCAACCATTCTCCCATGGAATTAAAGGATTTTGATGGTCGCGGCTTTCAACCTTATGTATTAATACCCTGTTTTTGGGTAGAAATGGGGGGAGAATCAGTATCCATTCATGTTGAAGTTGTCAACACTCCTTTAGACTACAATATTCTTCTAGGTCGAAACTGGTTCTATGCAATGCAAGTTGTTTCTTCATCCATTTTTAGGGTGGTCCAGTTCCCATTCCAAGGAAATATTGTTACCATTGACTAGTTATATTTATTTTCACCATATGTGACTTCTAATAATGCAAACAATGTTCCAGTTTTGGCTTCTACAACCCCTCAATATCAGAACATTGGAGTAGGTCTTCTTAAGGATTCCTCACTCACGGGAGTATTTCCATTATCCAATCCCCCTCCTATTTCACAGGCAACATCCGTGAACATGATATCTACTTCTACCCTAGATAAAGGAAATCCCATTGCTAATTCGACATCCATAAGCCTTTTCAAAGAAATGTACCAGGCCATTTGGTCCACCAGTGACACCATCATCAATGATCATTTTTTGGTGGCTTTAGATTGTTGGAGACATTTACCACCATACACACTCATTTTGGTCAATTTAGCCTAGTTAAACGACTATCCTAAGTTTTATTGACTTAATTGACATTAGAGGAGCACTGGATAACATCAACATGAGCACACCCATGCCTACCTTCAGTCAAGGAGGATAACTTAACCTTCTCCTACATTTGGGGAGGCTAACTGGAGCACTCCAGGGGTGATCTGAGTGTCATTAATGCCCCATATTGCTAACTAATGGTTAAAATTAGTTAAATAGAGTAGTGAAGGAACCTTCCTTGATTAAATTGATTATTCAATGAATATTTAATGAACTGGAGTCAACAAGGGTGCCTCCAACCACTTCTGATGGTAAGTTACACTTTAGTTAACCTCATCTATGTTCATTGGAGTCACTGATGCACTAACACTTGTTGGTTGGCTTGCAGTGACATGTGTCTGAGCTACTTTCAGTTAGAATCAGTCATTTATTCCACTCCGACTTCAATTAGGGCTCACTTGAGTCAATTAGGGTTTTTATCAGTGGTTAACTTGAGTGTTGACTATGGCTTACATTCAATTAAGCTAGACTCACTCATTCAATTAAAATGACCTCCTCGGGAATTCGAATTGTCTTGGAATTAATGCTTCCAACATGATCATTGTATTGTATTATTCATTATTCTTTTGATTATATAGAGCTGCTACTTCCATTGCAGCACCATTTTTCCAATTTTATGATTATATGTCTATATTCTTTGTGAGATTGTGTTTTTAGTTCCTAGACCACTGTGACAAATTAATATGGTATCAGAGCTCATGGTGAAAGGAAGCTCATATCTCTCAAAAACAAGGTTTTTGACAGATCTTGCATAAAAATTGAGCAATAGCTCAAAAATTCAGCACTGCACCAGAATCCAAGGCTTACCACTTAATATCCCAAGTAAGGAAATTGTTGATCAAGCTTGCTTGATTGACTATGCTAGGTGTGATTAAAGCCTAAAATGTGTAGGCTGTTGAACCTTACGGTGCCCCTTTTGTTGTGATTTTCAGGTTTTTAACAGGTGAAAGCATTCGCTCCAACAGATTCAGATGGATTCTTCCGTAGAACTCTTGAATCCGTTCAATTTCCACTCATGGAAAGGAGACATGGAGATCCATCTACATGCTATAGGACTCTATAGGGTCACTATGGACATTTAATACGATATTTCTTCTGTGACAGACAAATCTAGATTCTTGAACAAGAAGGATGAAGCATTCGGATTCTTGTGCCTCTCTGTTTCCCAGGATCTTCTTTTCCATCTTTCAGGATTGCAGACTCCAAAGGAAATATGGGACAAATTGGAAACCCTATATGGAAAGAAGGATGATTTGAGAGTATACTAGCTTGAGAATGAGTTGATGTCTCTCCAGCCTTTCAATTTCGAGACCTTGAATGCCTTTTTCACAAATTTTAAGCACATTGTCTTACTGTTGAAGCAGTGCAAAGTGGAGAAGGAGGATGATCAGCTCATCCTCTCCATACTCTCCAAACTTGGAGCTGATTATTTAGTTTTTGTCTCTGCATTCCGTGCCGGGAAGCTCACAATCCCTAAATGGAAGATGCCTTCACTCAATGCCTTCATTGAGTCCCTAACAAGTGAACATGATAAGCTTGTCCAAATGGGGATCATCAGATCTTCCCATGATCAAGCCCTCCATGTCTCAGGGCCCAAAGATCTAAAGGGTAAAGGAAAGCAACAAAAGAACCCAAAAACTAAATTCAAAGCTCCTAAGCCTAAAGTTGAAAACCAGCAGCATGATGAGTCTTTCGGCTCAAAGAAGAACAAATGAAAAGGGCATCATGGAAAGGAGAAAGTCAAGTGTTCAAATTGTGAGAAGGGAGTCCACCTTGAACATTCCTGCATGAAGAAGAAACTTTATGAAGGTACCTCTCTCCTTGAGATAAATCACATAAATCTTTCGGAAATATTTAGGAGGAGAGATCAGCAAGATCGGGAACTACAACATGAAAGAGGTCATGCCCTCATGGCAAGCACTTCAAAGTACAAAGTAATATTGATATATTCTAGAGCTTTGAACGACATGATGGCTAAAAGAGACTCCTTCTCATCTTTGGAGACCGGAAAATCCATCCCCATCCACATGGGAGATGACTCTACCATCATTTAGAAGGACAAGGTACTGTTGATCTTGAGAATGGCTATTTTTCAAATTTTTTGTATGTACCATCTCTGGCATCAAATCTCCCGAGTGTCTATCAAATGACACATACGGGAGTGACCAAGAGAGTATCCTTCAGTTTGAATGATGTAGATATCACGGAACTTGCATCCAGGAAACTTGTTGCAAAAGGCCTTGCAAACCATCATGCAAAAGCCTATGAGTTTTCCCACTTTGTGGCGGATGAAAAGCCCACTGCATTGCTGAATAATGGAAATGAAGTTAGTAGACTATGGCATGAGAGATTCATTCATCTAAACTTCAAATAATTTCATAAATTACAGAAAAACTCCATGGTTGAAGGCCTCCTGGTTATCAAGGCAACTACTGGAATTTGAAAGGGTTGTGTTGTTGGAAAGCACCCTGAGCACAAGTTCGATTAGGGGAAGGCAAGCCAAGCTACATGCATATTGGGGCTGATACATTTTGATATCAGTGGTCCCATGCCTATCACATCCATGAATGTATCAAGTTATGTTCTAAATTTTATTGATGATTTTTCCAGGTATACATGGGTCTTCTTTATGAAAAAGAAATCTGAAGTTTGTGAAAAATTCACTGAATTGAAGGCCTTGCTTGAGAATGCATCTGGCCAAAAGATCAAGAATTGATATATAATAATTGTGGGGAGTATGTTAGTAATGAGTTTATGCACATATTCTCCCAAATTGGTATTCAGGTCCAACATTCAATTCCCTACACTCCCCAGCAGAACGATGTAGCGGAAAGGAAGAACCGGTCTCTCAAGGAGATGACCACCTGTATGTTGGAATCAAAGAAGTTGGCTGCAAATTTGTGTACTGAAGCCATGCATACTACAGAATACATTCAGAACAGAGTTCCACACTCATCCATGAAAGGTAAGACCCCTTTTGAAGCATACTTCAGACACAAGCCGTATGTGTCGAACTTGTAGGTGTTTGGGTCCACTGCATGGGACCGAATTCCACTTGATAAAAGGAGGGCTTTGCAACCGCAAAGCATAGAATGTCTGTTTATTGGGTATCCTAATGAATCAAAAGGTTTCAAGCTTCTGGATATCAAAACAAAACAGATCATCATCGAAAGGAGTGTCAAGTTCGATGAGCCTCTTCAGGAGATGGAACTAGTGAAGGAGAAAATTGCTGAATTTCCTTCCTATTCTATTGAATATTTGGATGATGAAATTGGGGGTGATGACCATGATTTGGATCCTATGATTTCTGATATCAGTGTATAGAAAAAATCAGATGTTGAATCAGAACCTGAAGTACAAAATCATCTCCCAACATGGGCCCGACAGAGACTCTCCTCCGCAGGAGATAACATTGGAAATCTCGATGATCCAAGGAGAATCCGGTCTGATTTCCAAAGAGCAGGTATTGTGATTTCTTGTACTAATTATTTTCTGTTTGAAAATTGTTATTTTATGATAATTTCAGACCCAAAGTCCTACTACCATGCTTGGAAGTATCCGAGATGGAAAGTTGACATGGATGAAGAGATGAATTCTCTTCAGAAAAACACTACTTGGGAGCTAGTTTCTCTTCCTCCGGGAAGGAAATTGGTTCAATGCAAGTCGATGTTTCAGAATAAGGTTGCAACAGCTGAAAGAACCTACAAACACAAGGCAATACTGGTGGCAAAATGTTTCTTCCATGTCCAAGGTGTGGACTACCATGAGACTTTTGCACCGGTTGCAAAAATGGACTCCATCCGCCTAGTTTTGGCAATTTCAGCATCTAAGCACTGGGAAGTGCATAATATGGATGTTAAGTCAGCCTTTATGCATGGATATATTCATGAGGAGATATACATGAATCATATTGAGGGCTACATCTATGATCCATCTTTGGTTTTCAATCTAAATAAGTCACTATACGGGTTAAAACAGGCCCCAAGAGAGTGGTATTCCAAGATGGATGCCTTCCTTCTCTCGCAAAATTTCCAAAGGTGTAGATCAGATCCAAATGTGTATATACAATAGTTTAATGGTAATTTGATTATTATTTTTTATATGTTTATGAATTACTGATCACAGGTAGCAAAGTTTCTTCTATTTCATTCATCAAAACTGCTCTCCACAATGCATTTGAAATGAGCGATTTAGGGCTCTTAAAACAATTTCGGTGCTCGCAATTTAGAAAAATTATGATGGGATAATGGTAACTCAGTAAAAAAATATATCAGAACTATTAGTAAATTTTAACATGGCTGAATTTAGGCCTGCACAATTCCCTTTCCTTTCAAGGATAAGCCTTTAAGAAGGAAAAAGCACACCTCCCATGGACTGCACTATTTATCGATAGCTGATTGGTAGCTTGTTGTAATTGACTCATTCTCAGCCTAATATATGTTATTACATGAATGATGTATCAATATACATGTATAAGCCCCATGATATTCATTGGAAGGCAGCCAAGAGGATCCTCCAGTATGTTTAGGGAACCAGGACCTACGGCATTCACTATGCTGCAGACTCTGAGCTAGAGTTGGTTGGATACACAGATTCTGATTGGGTGGGTGATTCTATTGATTAGAATTCAACTTCTAGACATGTCTTCATGTTTGTTGGTGGCCCCATTTTCTGTTCTAGCAAAAAGCAAGCCGTCATAGCATTGTCTTCAGTAGAGGTCGAGTATCGAGGAGCGGTGAATGCTTGCATCCAAGATGTTTAGTGGAAAGGCATTCTTTCAGAGTTTGATATTGGTAGTAATTTTTCCATTGTCCTATTTTGTGACAATAAAAGTGCTATTAAGATATCCATAGATGCAGTTACCAGGAAGAGGACCAAGCATGTAGAGATACACATGCACTATATCAAGGAGATAGTGCATGACAGGACCATCATTCTGCAATACTGCTCGACTGATGAGTATATTGCAGACATATTCACCAAGATATTTTCAGAAAAGAAGTTCACTTACCTTTTTTCACTATTGGGGGTGATTTCATCAAGGTGATCCAACTACTTTCAGTGTTCATCTTCAGGGGGGGTTTTTCCCACTGGGTTTTCCCTCTTTCCCTCTCTTAGTTTGTTTTTTGAGCATTGTTTGAGTTTCATTATTGTACACGGTGACCTATGGCCTTAGTTTCCAGGGCCCTAGCATTATTATGCACTTTATGTTTTCTACTCCTCCTGAGTATAGCTTAAGGGGGGGTGTTGGAGACATTTACCAGCATACACACTCATTCTGGTCAATTTGTCCTAGTTAAAACACTATCCTAAGTTTTATTGACTTAATTGACATCAGAGGAGCACTCGATGACAGTAGCATGAGCACAACCATGCCTACCTTCAGTCAAGGAGGCTAACTTAGCCTTCTCCTACATTCGGGGAGGCTAACTGGAGCACTCCAGGGTTGATCTGAGAGTCATTAATGCCCTATATTGCTAACTGATGGTTACAATTAGTTAAACAGAGCAATGAAGGTTCCTTCCTTAATTAAATTGATTATTTAATGAACTGGAGTCAAAAGGGGCGCCTCCAACCACTTCTAATGGTCAGTTACACTTCAGTTAACCTCATCGGGGTTCATTGCAGTCATTGATGCACTACCACTTATTGGTTGGCTTGCAGTGACATGTGTCTAAGCTACTCTTAGTTAGACTCAGTCATTTATTGAACTCTGACTTCAGTTAGGGCTTAGTTGAGTCAATTAGGGTTTTTATCAGCGGTTAACTTGAGTGTTGACTATGGCTTACATTCAGTTAATCTAGACTCACTCATTCAATTCGAATGACCTCCTTGGGAATTCGAATTGTCTTGGAATTCATGATTCTAGCATGATCATTGTATTGTATTATTCATTATTCTTTTGATTATATAGAGCTGCTACTTCCATTGTAGCACCATTTTTCCAATTTTATGATTATCTGTCTGTATTCTTAGTGAGACTGTGTTTTTAGTTCCTAGACCACTGTGACAAATTAATACAGATACGTATCACCAACCGTATTGGTTAGAAACCCCCCCATATCTATATTATCTTTGTCATACACTCCCCTCTAATGATTCCATCATGGAATTATTTCCTTAGATGAGATTCCATGGAAAGATGATCACCACTGATCTTCTTTCCTTCCCAATTTCCATATGGTGCAAGACCATTTTGCAACAATGGTTTCATATGATATTGTAACTAATCCTCAGCCCTCAATACTCACCCATGATGTTGAGTTTGAGGGTAGTTTGAGTAATATTACCAAAACTATTTCTGTTGATATATCAAAGAAACCTGACATCATAGAGAATGTCAATAGAGGCCATAACTCTTTCCCTTCAGAGATACAATCTTATACGACCTTGTTTAAATAATTTAGAGATATTTTCACTTGGACCTATGAAGAAATGTTAGGGATAGATCCCTCCATTGTTTTTCATGAGATTAGGAGTTACCTTGGCACCAAGCCAACTCATCTGAAACTTGGTCAAGTACATCCAAGGAAAGTAGACGCCATTAAGGAAGAGATTGAAAAAATTATTAAGGATGGTTTTATCTACCCCGAACCCTTGATTGAATGGGTGTCTAACATAGTCCATGTCAATAAAATGTAGGGTACTATTATGGTTTGTATCAATTTTCAGGATTTGAATTAGGCTTATCCTAAGGACAACTTCCCCACCCCATACAGTGATCAAATCATTGACAACTATGTCAGAAGTGTTATATTCTCATTCATGGATGGATTTCTGAATACAATCATATTGAGATACTCCCATATGATCAACACAAAATGAATTTTATCTACCCATGGGAACCTTCACCTATAGAAAGATTCCTTTTCTTTAAAGAATGATGACACTACCTTCCAACACGCCATGTCATTTGTTTTCCATGACCTAAACCACATTGTGTAACCCTATCTCGATGAAATTCTTGCTCATTGAAAGCAGCGGGATCACCACGTTGATAATTTGAGAGAAATGTTTCTCAGATGTCACCATTATAACATCCGATTAAATCCACACAAGTGTGTTTTCTATGTTGAGACCGGTCAACTGCTTGGTTTTATTGCGTCCAAGGACGGTATTCACAAATACCCTTTGAAAATCGAAGCCATCTTGGCCTTATTTTCCCCAACAAATGTTACTAAAATCCAAAGTTTGAAAGGGAAGACAAAATTTTTACGTCATTTTGTCTGTACTTACGCTGATAAAACACATGATTTCATGCATTTACTGAAGAAGCTAAGATTGTTTTGAATGATTGACACTTTGGATCTTATGGTGATCATATTTATGGGTTGGCTATTGCCCATAAAATATTACACACTGGGTATTTTTGGACCTCAATATTTAAATATTCCATAAAACCGTCAAGAAATTCCCACCTTGTCAGTTGTTCACATAAAAAAAAGCACACCCATCTTGCTCCGTTGCATTTTTTCATAGCAGTTATCCCCTTCACAAAATGGGGAATAAATTTTGTCAGCTGGGGGGAGGAAGGATACATTATTGTGACCATAGAATACTTCACTAAATGGGCTGAGGCTATGCCTACTTATTCCAAGGATGGAAATACAACTTCTCTCTTTCTATTCAACCATATCATCGCCATATTCGGGGATCCCTAGGGCCATTGTGACTAATCACGGGTCACATTTTTAGAATAATATGATGTCAAAATTAAGTGCTAAGTTAGGTTTTCTCCATGATAAATATACACCCTACTATCCACAGACCAATGGCCAGGTTGAAGTTATCAATAAAGTATTGAAAATATGCTTCAACGGATGGTAGGACAAGCCAAGTCCAACTGGAATTTGCAACATTTTTCTGCATTATGGGCCTATCAGAACACTGTCAAGACATCCACTGGTTTTAAACCATTTCAGTTGGTGTATGGATGAGAGGCCACTTGTTATACCCAAATCCTGTCACCACCATGTGATAAGACCCTTAACTTCCATGTTTTCCCTTAATCCCAACGCTTAGAGTGGAAACTTGCTCTGTTTGTCAATTTTACTTGAAAAGACCTAGCACCACGCTTTCCTTGTGGTCAATGAGTGGTACCTTTCTCAGCACCTCCTGTATTTTGTTTTCAAGAAGTGGTGCCACCGCATATGGCCTTTGTGAGCAAGAAGCGGTTCTACCTCAAAACCGCCTATCAACAGCTTCATCTGCGCGGTGCTAGGTAGGCTCTGTTCTAGACTTTGTATTTTGATTTTTGTGTGTTTTTGGCTTCCTTTTTGATGAAAATGAAGTGTATTTTTGAATTGTATATTCTACAGTCGCTTTGATTTTTATATTCCCTCTACATTCAAAGAGAGTTTATGTTTCTTGCATTGGAGTTTACATTATTTTCTTTGCTTGAAACCTCTTGCTCCTTTTTGTAGATATTATTTGTTGGAATTGGAAAATATACATTTCATTTTCATGAGTAGGTTTTGGTTTATTTTGGACTTGGAATGCATGAATGATCCATGTTCTTTTGAGTCTTTCTTTGCTTGGGTGATTCTTGTTTCCTTTTGCATGCTGATTTTTTCAGTGCTTGGTAGGAAATATTGGTTCTTTGTTTCCTTGTTTGTTTCAAAGAGAAGTTGTAGTTTTCTCTCTCTTTTGCTTTATTCACAAGTTTGTTGAATGATTTTCTTCTTGTTTTGTGCATGATTGTTTGAAATTCTAGATCCTACTTTCATTAAGAAGAAATATCTGTTTTCAGCTTTGTGTGCATTAGAGTTAGTTTTGTTTGGAAACGTTAGTGAAATCATCTTTCCATTAAGTTTTTATGCATCTTTTTCAATCATGAAAAGATAAGACACATTTTTGGTTTATTTCTATTTTATGTTCTCTAGATCTCTTTCTTCTTTGATTTGAAGATTGTTTGGGGTGCATTGATATTTCACTTTTCCTCTGAAAAGGTAGAATTGCATTTGCATTTGGGAGTGCATTTTTGGGAAGAAAAGTAAATCTCTCTCCCTCTCTTAGGTAGAATTTCATTGAAGAGGAAAACTTGCATTATCAAATAGATCAGTGTGCATCTTCTTTAAATTCAAGTTTGCACTCCATGGTTCCACCTAAACGCACAAGATAAAATTAATGGTAGTACTAGGTTAAAACTTTTAGCAATTTGAGTGATAAGTTAGAGACATGTTCGGGCATTGTTAAACGTAGGAGCTATCGTTACTTGTCTACACTACAACCCAGGACTCGCACGGTTATTCCATGTACCATCGGTATATCGAACAACCTTTCAAGTACCCTTGAGGTATATAGAAAGGTACTTCATGTACTCGATTGTATATCGGAAGGCCCCTTGTGAACGGTTGTGCATTAGAAATCACTACTACTGATTTGAGATCCCACATACCTAGCGTATATCAGGAGATCCTTTTAGGAATCCTTAAACCATATGAGTTATCCTTTTGGCCTTTCCTATGAGATTCCTGACTCTTATCCACTCCTCTCACATGTTTTCTTGTTGCTTTTAGTTTGAGCAGTACTTGCTTGTGCGTGGTAGTTAGGGGGTTTTTAGAAAGTTTAGAGATGGCATCCCAATCTGGGACTACCATTCAAGAGGTCCCTTTCCAAGGTGTACATTTTGTATTCCTTCCAAGTGAAGGTATTGGTCCTCCCTTTATTACCACTCTAAATCTTCCTGGATCAACTATAGGATTACCGGTTTGGATTTTTAATCTGGTAATTCCTATTACACCTAATGTCTCAAATGTTACCTCTCCTCTGGGAGAGGATCAAACTCAACCTAATCCCTCTCCTTCTTTGCCGATTGTGGTTTAATCTCTTTCTTCTTCTTCACTTGAACAAAGATCTATGGTTAGTAGTCATGGTGATAAGAAGAAGAAAGGGAAGGGTAGAAAGAATAAGGATAAGAAAGAGAAAAAGAAGCAACTATCTGCTCTTGATGGTGCTCATTCTAAGAGAACACCCGGAAAACTTAAGTTCCCTTGTAAGCTTTGCAAGGGGGACCACCTTCTTAAGGAGTGTCACGGTCTCTCCCGTGTACAAGAAGAGTGGTATAAAAGGTCCAAACTATCCATGTCATCAACCTCTGATTATCATGTTGACGATACTCCCTCAACCAGTGACCCATTGGTAAAAGGTCGTAAAGTTAAAGTCTTATATCCTTGTTTGATATGCAAGGCTATGCATCGTACTTTTCTTTGTCCAAGCGTGGATGAAGCTTCACGTTGGTTGGAAAATATTACTGGTCATCAATAGGTGATTCCAACAAGTGATAGTAACTTATCCCTCGTTTCCTCGCTGGTTGACAAAGTGATCAATTTAGTTTCATCTATAATTGATCCCACTCTTCCTTCGGAGAGTGAATTGGTCGAGTCATTTCCACCCGATCCCGCTCTTTCATCAGAGAGTGAAGTAGTCTCTTTGACCAAATATTCATCTTATTCTTCTCTTCCAGTAGAGAATGAATTGAAACTTGCTGAAATTTTTATGCTTTGTTCTGATTGTTCTCGACAAGAGGAAATTTTTTCTGTTTTGACAGAACCCTCTCTGAGTAGTGAGGCTATTTCCTTTGAATGGAGTAGCCTAATAGAGTCTCGTCTTCATTCGAGTGTTCCTTTCTAGATAGTTGTGAATGTTACTGCTAGGAAGATACTACGCACTATTGTTGACGAAGGGGATTTTGTTAGTATTCTATCCTCAACTGCTTGGCAAGCTTTAGGTTCTCCTCAGTTTATTACAGCCACCGATCAGATACTAGATTTTAATAGAAGACCTACTACACCTTTAGGGACCCATCTTTATTTACCTATTACATTAGGAGGGAAAACTATTTTCCTTGATGTTATGGTGGTCCAAGGTCCTTTAGATTTCAATCTTCTCCTTCGACGTGATTATGTTTATGCCATGAATGCTGTTGCATCCACACTCTTTAGAGATATGCATTTTCCCCATGACGGGAAGATTGTGACCATTGATCAACTTTCCTTTGTTACACCTGACCATCGCATTACTCCTAGTAATCAAACTTCCCTAAATGTGTTGCATGTTCTTGTGATTCCTTCCCCTTCTTCTAGTTAGCTTCTTCCCATCATAGGTAAAATGGGGGGCATGGCTCTAGCCTATGGACATCATACTAGAGTTAAGTCACTAGCTTTTAGGTAATGGGGGAAACCTACCAACCTCTTGACATCATGTTGGGTGGGGGAAGGTTTGAGAGCATAGTTCACTTTTGGTTTCAAGCTCGTTAAAAACTAAAACCCCTCCTTAAGCATAGTTTACCCTTTTGGTTTCAAGCTTGCATAAAAATGAAACCATGCATTGAGCAAAGTTCCCATTCTGCATCAAGCTCGTTAAAAAATGTAACAGATGCCTTTGAGCTAAGTTCCCATTCTACGTCAAGCTCGTTAAAAGATGAAACATATGCCTATGAGAAAAGTTCCCATTCTATGTCAAGCTCGTTAAAAAATGAAATGGATCTCCTTAAGCACAGTTTACCTTTTGGTTTCAAGCTTGCATAAAAATGAAACCATTCTTGAGCATACTTCATTTTCTATTTCAAGCTCGTTAAAAAATGAATTAGGTTTCCTTATGCATATTTTACCTTTTGGTTTCAAGGTTGCATAAAAATGAAACCATGTTCCAAGCATAGTTACCTCACATTTCAAGCTTGTCTAAAAATGAAACAGATCCCCTTCCCTTGAGTCGAGTCTTCACTTTAGTGTTAGAACTTGAACCTTGTTTTCACCTACTTGATTCTCGTTCTTCCTACCTCCTTGGTGAACATTTTCACATTAGTAAACAGGCTTTTAGGTTGGGTATGGAAGAAGAATCGTAAGACGAAACGAAGCTTGGGAGGCATGTCGAGCCCCTAGCAACCATGCTAGGGATAATCTTCGCCAACAATCATGCTAGGGGCAAGATTCCAACCTCTTTATACAATGTTAATGGGATTTTTCAAGCATAGTTTACCCATTGTTTCAAGCTTGCATAAAAATGAAACCAATCCCTGAGCATTCTTTCAACTAATATTCAAGCTTGTTAAAAACAGTAAGATGGTGTTGAGCTTACTTTTCATTTTTCATGCTCTGGTTAAAACATGAAAAGTGGTTTGAGCTTAGTTTATTACTTTTTCATGCTCTGGATTCAAACATGAAAAAGTCTAATGGAGTCTCCTTTAAACTCTTTTCGAACTCCCTAAATGTGAAAAGATTGTCGAGTACTTGTCTTATTCATACTTGTAAAAGTATTTGAAGAGTCATCTCTCCGACGGTAGGTTATCGCTTTTTTGGTTCGGATGGACTATTTACGAAAAAGGAACACCCCAGCCAATCATGATTGGAAGAGTTATCTAAGGTATTATTTTATACTTTTTCAGGCCTTAGGGACTAAATCATACGGAAAAGGACCCTTTGGAGTTTTCTTTATTTTGTTCAGACTCTCTAAACATGAACTACACTGAGTTTTCTTTCATTGGACTCGTTAAATTAAACATTGAAATACCCTCTTTTGGGAACAAGACCCTCCTCTCTTAGGTTCGTAAAACATATGAGTTTTCACTTGTCTTCAAACGAGCTATACTGAGTGTTTGTTACCCTCTTTGAACTCGTAAAATTGAAAAGAGGCACTCATCAATCATGATGGGGACAATGAGAAAGGAATCATTTTGCAAATAAATGGCAGTAGTTTGTCGTTACCTTTGAACACGACACTTGTCTGCATATCATTTTAGTCAATTGGGTATTCAGCTGATCTCCATGACAATCCACTTTTATTAGTCATGCCACTCCTTTGATTCTTTCAAAAGAATGCATTGTCCACTATCGCATTGTGTGTTTGTTTGGTTTAGTCATGCTGCCAAGTCTTTTCTCGTGGCGCCCGATGTTCAAAAATAAGTTGAAGAAGTTTACCTCTGTAGTCAAAATAGTCTTTATGTCAGTACTTTTGAGTTAGTCTTATGGTCACTACATTCACATCATTCTAGAACTGTGTTCCGAGTTTCGTGTCATCGATGTGGGACTCATCACGTTCTTCCTTCGACGAGACTATTACCATCAACATCAGCTCATCATCTGGGAAATAGTGTTAGAAATAAAAACTTAGTACCTTGAGATTTGTATACCTTAATGACATATTCTCTCACTCTCAACATAGGTTCACATCATTGACCTTTTATCAATAGAATCAACTGGGTGTTCGACATCAAGACATCTATTCACGCTCAATAGATTGTACTAGGGTACCTTGGGAATCATTGACATAAATGGTGTTCTCCCTAACACTTGTTAATGGTTCACATCATTGGCCGGTAATCAAGTGGTTTCTACCATGTTCGACTTCAGATCATTGTAATCACATGGATATAATCGTACTTTGTGGAAGACGAGACGAAGACCTTGGGTAGTTGTTTAGCGCTCATTGCTTTCCCCAGGTTGCGATGGATTTTTGTTTATCTAGCATGGATCCACATTTGTATGGTCATGGCTATGCTCAAATTTGTGTTTGTATGACATAGATCTATGCTGTATGTCTGGTAGCTATGTCCAAGTTTGAGTCCTCAATCACATGGATCTACGCTGTATTCTAGTAGCCATGCTTGTTTATTCCTCTCATGGATCTACTTTGTATTGGTTTGCAGCCATGAGTTGGTTACATGTGTCTATGAGTAAAAAATATTGATGTACCACAGATCCCTACTGGACAATATTCTCCAACCGAGCTGACATTTTCACCTCGAAGTGACTACTTTTTCTCTCAAAGCTCTCACTTATCGTATCCCTCTAAGTCTCATGCCTTGGGGGGAATTTTGTTATACCCAAATCCTATCACCACCATGTGATAAGACCATTAACTTCCATGTTTGCCATTAATCCAAACACTTAGAGTTGAAAATTGCTCTGTTTGTCAATTATACTTGAAAAAACCTAGCACTACGCTTTCCTTGTGGCCAATGAGCAGTACCTTGATCAGCACCACCTGTAATCTATTTTCAAGAAGCGGTGCCACCGCTTATGGTATTTTGTCCAAAATCAGTTCTCATCTAAAATGCTCTGTCATAACGGAACAAAAGCGGTACCCTGGGTAAAATGGGAAAAAGAGAAGTTTCTCGAGGCTTCTATATCATGAGCCTTGTGTCCTCCCTTATCCCTATCATCATGGGTTAGTTGAGCTTGAGATCCCCCATGGTAGTATCTTGGAGCCACCTCACCCACCATTCTCTCAACTATTCCTATCCATTGAGCCTTATAAATACCAGCTCATATCCATAGTTGAGGGGGAGAACTATAGAGGTATTATTATGATGTTGGATTGACCACTTAGTCCAAGTCATTGGAGAGCATAGAGACCAAAGTTGGAGCTTGTGGGGATGAAGTGTTTGTCTCATGGAGGGGCTTGTCGACACTAAGGAAACAGTTGTAAGCTTCTCCATACATTCTTAATTCAAAGCTGATTTCTGTCCCACATTAATGTTGTTTTAATTTCACATGTACATGTTGTTAGTTTCGTAGTCACTAACATGGATAAGTAGATGATTTTCTGGTAGCTTTGATGGGTTTGCATGTTTGATATATTTGCAAGTACATAGGTTCACAATCGAAGCAGTATTCCAGGTGTCTATGACATTCAGGGAAGGTCTTCATCCTTTGTCATTCATTCATTTGTTCTGGATTTGAACCATTCAGACCAGAGGAACAACTTCTATCCACAGAAGGTGCAATATTCCTAATTACACCACTCTTCCGACAGAGTGTGAAATTCCTTCTCTGAAGCTCGCTATAGAACTATCACCCAATACCACCCTGGAAGAAAAATGTTTGTTGTATTTAAAAATATTTATGAGACTCATCGCGATGCTACCTTATAAAAGGAGGTACACAAACGATGAATTAAATATCAATACGACATATCCGTTCAACCTTTTTCTTTCAACGAAGGTGACCTGGTATTGACCTATGACCAGAAACATGACAAGTTGGGAGCTGGAAAGATGGAATCTATGTTGCATAAGCCTTATATTGTTAGTCATGTCTTAGAGATAGGGGCTTATGAGTTGATATATTGTGACGAGATACCCAGGGAGAGCACCGCAATGGGCTCTACCTCAAAAAATACTATGCCTAGGACATCTAGCATAGGTTTATTGTAAATAATGTTTATAAAGTGTTGTGTGTTTTTTGAAAAGTGTGGTTTTAGTGTGAATTTAAGATGTGTCTTTCACAACCATACTTATGTAGTCCTATGTTTAAAATGAACTAATTAACACCTATATCGGTTTCACAGAAGGTGCTAATCATTACACCTTGAATCTTGCATTAGCATCCTAGGTTATGTACTATTCGATAGGTGATCTGGTGAGTTCAGGAGGAACTTATTTGGGCCCCACAACAAAAAATTTCACAGAGTATCATGTGGTGATTGGTTTCTTGACTGAATCCTTGGCTAATGATGTAAGACAAATTATGGTTTACCTAGACTCAAATTTGGTAGTACATCAGTTAAACCGAGTCTACACCATCTGGAACCCCCTATTCCTTTGTACATTCTGAAGAGTTAGGATTTTGGAAATGTATTTTGAGTAGGTCTCTTATCAGAATATCCCGAGACTTTTAAATGCTATGTTAGATTCCTTAGCAAATTTGGTCTTAGATTGGTATCTTTCTCATATTTAAATTCGTTTTAACATAAAATTCATGCATTGGATTACATAGAACCATAAGTAGGCATTCATTCACATAGCACATTTGCACACACATCTATTAATAAAAGTATCCCTACAGTTAAGCGCTAGAGTTTCTCCTTGATCTCTTGGAGTTCTTTGTCTACCTCTGTATTCCTAACCACCATATCTCTGACTACTCCTCTCCTCTCTATAGGCATGGCCCCTTTTGGACAAGAAGGAGCTATGTATGCACAAAATATTTTTGCTTATCTAAGCATTAAATCATAAAAATGAAATATGAAATGATAAAAAAAACATGTATAGTGGTATATTTCTTACCTCAATCATCCCATTGCTCTCCCTCTAGGAGTGGAAGGTCAGGGTCATCTATGAAATCGGTTTTTACATAAGCATATCCTTTTACCATCATTATTTGGCTTCTCAACCAATGAAAGAAGACCAGTTTGTAGGTAACCTTGGGGCCTTTGCCACCACCATAGCGTGCCATAGCATCCACCCACTTGCTCATCCGAAAGTCCTCGATATCTAACCTACTTAATAGTACCTAGGGTCTCATCAATGGCACCCTCTCCAAAAATAAAGACACCACTATGACTCCATAGCCGAGTTTCTTCAGCTCCCCTCTCCTACATTTAGTTAATTGGTCTTTTAAACTGACCAGTAAACCATCTCTCCAGTTGAAGATCCTCGGATCCATACACTCTATGGCATATAATGTTGATGAATATGTAACTTCGGAATGTATTCACTTGTATTTCTTATGTACTGTAACCCGATGTTTATTCCTAGATGTATTTGTAATGTAATTGAGTCATGTCATGCCCTGATGTTCCAATCGAGAGTGTTAACCCAAAAATCCCCCACACAGCTCTCAATGGCCTACACCACCCAGGGACACCATCTCACAACACTCATTTCACTCCATAATACCTTCCATTTGACCCCCACACCTCCAAAAGAGCCCAAGGATGAAGAAAAGGGCTAAAAACCCCCAAAAAAGAGCCCAAAATAGACCCCTAGGAGCTAAAGCGCTAAAAAAGGGGCTAAAACCCTGAAAGGGGCTAAGGTTAGGGTGAAAGGGGCTAAATCCCTGACCAAGGGCTTAAAACCCTAAAATCCCTTGGAAAAACTATAAAAGGAGGGTGGGGGGTCACTCTCAAGACACTCCTCACTTGCCTATTGTTATGCTGATCGTGGATGCTTTGAGACCTCTTGCTCTCAAACCACCCACTCTCCCTGTCCTCCATCTCCATTTCTCCAAGCCATTGCTTCCCAACCAAGAGAGAAGTGCTCCCATGAGCTAGGGTGTGGTGGCCCATTTCCACCTAAGTGAGGTATAATCTCTGTTTATGCTTGTTTTATTTGTTTTTACTTTCTAACGCTCATCTCTATTTGCAGGTTTTTTATTAACTTTGTTTATAGGTTTTCTCCATTGTAGCTTAGGTTGATTTTGTAGGTTTTGGAGGTGGAACCCTAACATACTGTGTGTAGAGGGGTTCAACAATGCTCCATCATCTCTCTCCATCTTTCTTTCTGTTATTTTCTCTTAGATTTAGTTTGCAGTAGCTCCCATTTACTTAGTTTTGCATAGGTTAGCTTAGTTTCAATTCGCAGCTCTATTTATGTCATTTTTACATTCCATTTTTTACTATTTTCAAAGGGTAGGAACCTACCCTTGTGCCCTATAGGCACAAGGGAGGCATTATTACCCTTGTAGCAAGGAGAAATTCTCACTACAACTTTGGCAACTCCTCTGGGTCGATCCCATAGGATCCCTGGGCAAAAAATTTCAAGTTTTCAAGTTTTTCAGTTTTTACCCTAGTTTTCAAAAATCTTAGTTTAGATCTATTTAAATCTATTTTATTTCCTGTTTCCTTCAGTGCTGAAGCCTCTGCTAGGCCGAGCTAAGTTAGAATGACCCCAGTACCAGTTACTGTCGGCCAGATCTGACCCTGCCTCACCAAAACACCCCTTTTCGGAGCAGGTCGCTCTTATCGAGGGAAAATGTGAGACAAGGAACACTTAATCCCCATATAGGCACACCCAAGGTGCACTTAATCCTTAGACAAGTGTGACTTCAGCCCAGGAGCTCAAGTTATGGCTGTTTTGGCATTTTGTGCAACCCCCTCGCTCATTTTTGGAAAAATCTCGCGGCCGCCTCACGGGATTTGGTCAGAAATATGCTGCCTGTCACACAGAAGTTGTTTTTAAGTTTAATTAACATTAATTTCTAGTTTTAGAGGACTGTCAGTACGGCCCAATTTCCTCTGTCCACCATTGCAGGTCTCTTTTAATTCTAGTTTTCATTTTCTGCAAATAAATCCATGAACAAAGTGTATATGCTAAATCAATCATTAGGGTTTAATAAAATGAACTAGCCTAACTAAAAGTAACCTAAAATTAACCATCTTGCTGCCCCCTTCCTCCTCTACCCAGTCATCACCCTCCGGGGTATTCTGGGATACGACGAAGGGAAAGCTCGTATAGATCTAGGCACTCCATGGTATTTTTCCTAAACCACTAAAACCAGGTGACCTTGAAGGTAGAGGGGGTAGAGAAGGAGGGCTTCTCACGGTGCTAAGAATCCTCCCTATTGACCAACCTATCACTTGGGAGGTGACTTGAGGATCTACGGATGGGTTTAGTCCCATTGTGTTGAGAGCCTAGCACCTTCTCTTGGTTGAAGAAGAATACCACTGAGAGGTACACATTTAGTGAGGCCAACAATTCAGGGTTAATCACGATATTTGCTTACAATTTTCTGCTTATGTTTGCATACAAAACTATGACATGAACTCTACCATGAATTCATAAACCATATTGAAAACCAAATACCAGAACAAACAAGCAAACTAACACACCATACCAAATAATTAACCCAACTCAGTTCATGACGCTGAGTAAACCTTAAAATTTACCAAATTTGCACTAAGTTCAATCAATTCTGCAGTCTTTGAGGACATAAGTCCCTGACTGCTTTAACTATGGGAAGTACTTGGGCTTTTCCCAGAAATGCATTGTGAGGAGTACCACAGGAACCCCAAAGTAGTTGGCCACTGAGAGGAATTGCCAAGCGAAATGGGGAACGAACCCTTCCGATTGAGTAGAAGTAACCATGAGGAACAAGCCAAGCACTGTCTTTTGGCAGTCTTGGTGGCCGAGAGACCACCTTTATCCAATAGGAAGCCATTGAAATTGGGGTCCCAATCTCATACCCACTAGTTTCATACACCAAAGTGAACACAATTGATCCTCCATGATCTTCCTCACGCCTCAGAGGTGAACCACCACCATTTGGAACACTAAGTTGGCACCGTCATATCCATTCTCAGTGATCTCCCACACCATCAGAGGGTCACACAGCCTCTGATTCTGATTTAGACCCATATCAGTCTGAACCAGACCTCCACACCGCACCACCTAGCCCCATGTCTATTGCAAACTCGGATCCATTTTCCGGCCTAACCTTAGCAAGTGGACCCATGTCCACATCACAACCTGTCACCCACAATGTGGTAAGTGGTCCAAGAATAGTCATGTAGACTGTCATTAGCCAATCACCACCACCAATAGTGACCAGCCAAGCTGGCCTAGTGGTAACACATGGGGGCAGTGGCCCCTCCACACACATTGTCCCCCCTGCCACATAGGGGGGTAGTGCACTGACCATCCACATTGCCCCTTCCGCCATGCATGGGGGCAATGCCCCTGCTACCCACATAATACCCCCCACAACACTTGGGGGCATTGGCTCATCTGCCATGGTGCCACTGCAAGCACCCCCAGCCATGCAGGTGCATTATGCACCTGCAAACCCCACCCGCATTGTAGCCCCATCCCACATCAACTTAGGGTCAAATTTTCCCTTCATGGCTTGTTTGAACTTTCCTGAATTGGCTAGATTAATGAATGATCCCATTTGCCACCAAGCTTTCTGGCCACCCATGCCAACTAAGCTGCCATCAGACATCCCAAAGTTTGAAGGCAAAGCTGGGGAATGTCCCCAAAATCATATAATGACATTCCATCTACGGTGCTCATCCAACAGCATCGTAGATGACTCCATCAGGCTGAGGCTATTCCAACACACCTTTACAGGTGTTGTGGCCAAATGGTACATTGAGCCGCCACAAGCGAAGTACCCCAATTTCAACTCCCTAGCCTTCATGTTCCTACAATATTTCCAACTCCTTGTTAGATATGATGAGGGGGTGGAGATCCTGCTATCCTATCGCCAAAACACTGCCACTCACATCACTGATCATATCCATGAGTGGCGGCAGTGCCGCAGCTTGTGTAAGATCCAAATTGATGACATGATCTTCTTGAATTGGTTCCTCAAGACTTTTCTCCCGCCCATCGCAAAGGACGTCGCATCTGAACGTCCCCAATCTGAAGAAGAGGCCATACTAAAGGCCCAACAATTTGATCTCATTTATGCCCAGTCTGGATACTTGTACACTGTCATTCACGACGCTCCTCGTCCAAGTACCTCTTACCGTGACACATCGGGGGCATCCCATGCAGTGGATGAAATTATAGGGCCAGTCTCCCAAAAACCACAGCCTTAACCAACACCACCTGCCATTGCACCACAACCAAGCAACACTGCTAATGTTGCTTACCAAAACCAAGCTCCAGACTATGCTAGAATGATGTCCCAGTCCAGAGCAACAACCTCTTATGCACAACCTACGCCACTGCAGCAGGCTCAGGCCATGGCTTGGCCAACACAACAGTATGTGGGGAAAATGCCCACATTTGTGGCACCACCACCCCCACAAATATACTATGCAACACCAGTGCAACAAGTTCAAGCCCCCGCCCCCGCTCCACCCGCTTTGTTGGGACAAGTTTTCGCACAACAAAACCGTCCCAACTAGCCTGCCCCCAACAATCAACAAGGGAAAGCTAGAAACAACCAGCCCTGCAACCAAGGCAATAACCAACTGCAGGGAGGCGGTCATCAATCGAACCCTCCCAATAATGCTGTGGCTAACTGGATAGCCCAAAACCCCCCACGGTAGAATGCACTAAGACACAATGCTTCGTTGTGCACAAACCAACCTTGTACACTCTGTGATGTTTATGGGCATTACACATTTGAGTGTCCCCTCATGGATCATGCTAAGCAGGCCATTCAAAATGAGGTCTAATAGGCTACTAATGCCCCCACTCAAGCCTAACCCAAGCAGGCACCACAAGGACCTCCTCCCATGGTGCTTTAAAACCCACTACCAATCCAAGGATTGGTGGCAACCGCTTTCCCTCCCCAGGCCAATCCCAATGCTCTGGGGGCACCTCCTATGGCCGAAACAGGTGTTCACCACCTAATGACCATGACCACTGAAGAGGTTAACTTACAGACTAGATGAAATCAGTACAGTACCACCACCAAACCTACTGACTCATCAGCAGCATCCTCATCTAAGACAACCAACCTACCTCTCCAGTTACCCCCATTCCCATGCCCCCCCATATGCAGAATCGCCAATAATGCCATAGCTAGAACTGCAGTCAGCTATAGCATTGTGGATGATTTGGCCCAAACACCAACCGTCATGTCCACTCTTGAGGTACTTAAAATGTTCCCAATGCAGCGGAAAGCCTTACTAGCCACTCTAGGGGCAGTATACCCCTCTGAATCCAACTTAATCACATTTGACACTGAGAATGAAGAGCCACACATGCCCTCCACTATCTCCTTCCAAATCCTAGTGTCCATCCGGAACTTGGTCGTTCACTGATACATAGTGGATGAGGGGGCATCCACATGCATCATGTCTACCTTGGTTTGGCAGAAGCTTGGATAACCAATTCTGCAACTATCCTCCATGACTCTGTGGGATTATGATGGACACCCCACTAAAGTCCAAGGAATCCTCCCCCACATCCCCATCACGTTAACCGAGAAGATAGTTCTGATCGACATCAAAGTTGTCAACAATCAACTGAACTACAAACTCCTCCTTGGGAGGAGTTACATGTACGCCATGCGAGCCGTCGCGTCAACTGTCTTCTGCCTCATGATGTTCCCCCATGAAGGGAAGATTGTGACGGTTGACCAACTCACCTTCCATGATCAGTAAGGGTTAACAACACCTGTGAACATTATCCCTACCATCACCACCATTGAGCTGTAAGGGGAAACCACACACGCTAACGTCATTCTTGTAACAAACACTATGGTTGAAAACACACCATCCTCCCCACCATTGAATGTGGGCCCTGGGTTGTTTACTGATCCCACCATGACGGCTCCTTTCCCGTTGGTGTCACCACCACTGACACAAAAGGAAACTGTGGACTTGTGCATGGTCTCATCAAGCACCACTGCACCCAAACAACAACCGTAGTCGTAGCCCCAACCACAACCACAACATTGTCCATAGCCGCAATGCCAACAATAGCCGCAACATCACCCGCAGCAGCAACATTAATGCATAGCCGCAACCACAACCTCACCCCCACATGCAACCAGCTGGGAGTTATGTGGGATCATCTCTAGTCCATACAATTCCCTTCCTCTTTCCCCCACCTATTGTCATGAGCAAGGCGGTCATGGCCACCTTAAGCCTACCCAACTTTACGTTGGGGATCCTGGTGTGGTATCTGGATCCACTAGCTCAACTAGCAATGCCCTAGGTTGTGTTAAGTCTGGTGCAACCTATTACGGTTGAGTCTCACCCCCCACCCGGTCTGCATAATCCAACTGCCACACTCGCACCTGCACCACACCAACCCAAAAGGGCCAGGAGAAAGAACACCAAAGCCACCGCAGAACCATGACAAGTCCCACCTTGTGCAGTTTGTGAACAACAAGGCCATCCAACTCAAAATTGCCCTGAAATTCTAGTGATCTGTGCGCATCTGGATGCCATTGATACAAACGAACACATACCCGTGGTGGAACTCCCAACCGTACCACTAGTCAAGAACAAGGCATTGAGGACAAACCATGCTTGCACCCTTTGCGGCCTGTATGGACACTACTCCCACCATTGCCAAGACCTGCCCGAATTTCGAATGGCTCTCGTTGACCTCTGTCACCATTCCCTTGAGTCTGAGATCACCTTGATCAAAGAAGTTTACCCCCCACCACCTTCTTCAGACACCGTGTCCATTTACATGATGTCCAGTTCAACTGACCCACTTGTCTCCACCATCACTGAAGGTCCATCAGACCTGTCTCTTCCGTTGTTTCCGCAGCCACAGCCGCAACCTCAGTTGCAACCTCAACCTCAGTTACCAGGGAAACAGTGGGGTTCATTCCCACTCAACATGATCCTTTTTATTTTTCTTTTCCTTTTCTTTTTCCTACCATCCAAGATCGTGAGTAAGTCTACCTTAGCACCCCTCCATCTACAGGATTTCACAGTAGGAGATCCTTTGCGGTACCTTGAACCACCTACCGTACCTCTGAGGCCCCAGGATCTGTTGACTCATGTCCAGCCAATTGAGATGATGTTGCACCTACCTCCAGGTCCATCATAGAATCCTCTTGTCTCCTGGCCTACCCCTCTTCCTCCAATAGAGACTAGGGGCAAGTCCACAAAAACAACAATGAATACCATTTACATGATCTCTAGCACCATTTTCCCTTCCGTCTCATCACTTGTAGAAAATCCACCTGACCTATCTCGGCACCACTTACATGATGACAAAGAGATCTGTAAGACCACCTTTGGTTTTACCCCATTCCATTTAAACCATAGTATGGAATTGGTTCTTCCCATAAAATACCAGATTCCATCACCCCACCTTGCCAATGACCTTCATCTTGGCAAGGGGGCACACCTCTTCATTGATTCTGATGAACAACTCTTGGAGAACCCCCACAATGGGCTCTACCTCAAGAGATTTTATGCTTAACATTACCAATGAGTCGTTTCATTTTCTTTTCTTGTTTTTCAATGTTTTTTAGCACAAGTCAAACCAGCACCATCAGCTTCTAGTCAAAAGTCACCCGAAACCTATTCGAGACACCTCTCACACCTCTAGCATCAAATTTGTATCTCCTTATGAGACCACTGTCTCATGTTTAATTAGTCAATTTTAGGACCATTTCCCATAAGTCACCTTGATTCATGTGCCATGACATGATGATGCAAGTGTCTACAGATTGGTACTCGTATCACACCGCCCGACCACTACTCGTACAAGCTATCGGGCAGCTGCCCATTAAGGATTGTACTATAATTTTACTTTTTGTATTTATAATTGTCTTTCTTCACTGCACCTTATGCGGACATCTGGACAATCGTCCATAAAAACCCTTTGTTTTTCTTTCATGTATTTGACATAGAAGTGTCCTCGGGCTGCTGCCCAATAAGAAATGTAATTTTAGCTTGTATTTTGTATTTTTAACACATAGATTGTCTTTTCTTTTTACCGCACCTTACGCGGACCTCTGGACCATTGTCCACAAAATGATTTATTTTCTTGCAAGTATTTGGCATATAAATGCCTCCAGACTTGCACTCACATCACATGTAGTCAAGTTCTTCCACCGCAACACACACCCACGCTCTCCTGATCTCTGTCCAAGAGCCACCTCAATTTGCGTGCCTCTATCATACCGTCTCGCAGGCCTCTGCCATGATCTATCCCACACATGTTTGGTATGTTTGAGAGCCTTATGCTCTGTCCATACTACATGGATGACCTGTGGACCTCTATCCACCGTCCTGACATGGGGGCACTACTCGTGCCACCATCGGTTGACCACATTGTAGTTTCATTTAAGCTCTTTTCTGACTCCTTAAAACAATGAAAAGATCACCGAGCGTAGCTGCTTCCTTTCCTGCTCGCTAAAGTATATGAAAGGGCATCTACATCGTCCTGT
>LPNX011205924.1:259930-362915 GCA_001517045.1 Pseudotsuga menziesii | reverse complement strand
ATGTAGACCATTTCATGAAAAGGACCTCCTTGGCACACTCAAGCCAAGACCATTCCCCTCTGCATACTTTTGTGCTTTCTCGGGCAGAGGGGCTGCACTTAACGAAAAAGCTCACCATTGGTTGTCGTTAAGCTCTTTTCTAGCCATTTCAACAAGAAAATATCATCGAGCAAACTTGGTTTTGTTCATGCTCGTAAAATTATTTGAATGACCGTCCAGTCAGTATAGGTTTAACCTTTTCCGGCCTGATTGGACTACCAACAATAAAGAAGTCTCTCATCCCCTCCAGGACGGGCGAGCTCTCCTAAGTATAGTTTTATCCTTTTTTGGGCATAGGAGAGTTCCAATGAAAAAGAGCCCCCACTGGAGTCTTCTTTGTGCTTTCAGACTCTCCAAAATTGAAACCACCATCGATCATTTACCTTCTCGGGCTCACCAAAAATCCACGAGATCGTACCACAATGGTGTCCCTAGACACCACCCCACAAAAAAAGTTTGGAAGCATCCCCACATTGGGTTGGATTTGTTCAGAGTACTCTGCAATGTGTCTTCCTTGGATCCCATCATTATCAAAAGTTCCCTCTTCCTCCAAGTATTTCCCATCTACAGCGACATTCCCGGTATTACAGCTATGATCCCATTCCCATGAGTCAGTTTCATTTGCTGCTTGGTCCACCCTGCTGTCATACTCTGAACAATGCAAGTTTGAGTCTCCCACTCCCCCCCTACCCCTATTCATTTTTTCCCTTCCCTCCACTAACCCCCTCCCCAATTTAGTGAGTCAGTCCACAGATTGCTCCACACCTTTCAGTTATCCCTCACGCTCCTGGTCAAGGAAACATCATTGGCTTAACTAGGGGTAGGTCTCCCTCTGTCGATGCCAACACACATATTACAGGGGATAGACCCAGAGGTCCTTGTACCTTGGTTTCATTTACATCATTGATTATTTCCTTGGACCACTTGAGAGGAGTCCTTAGTGCCTCTCGGGATGGTTGTTTTTCATGTGCTCGACTTCAACTCCATCATTTCACCATTGAGATTCATACAGGGTTTGTTCCATAGAGTACTTGGTCGAAGACCCCGGATGTCACCCAACTCTAGCACATTGGTGAGTCCACTAGAGGGACCTAAACAGGTTATGTCCCTTGTGATTTTTAGGTTGCGTTGGAGACAGTTTTCAGAAGCCCCAACAATGCTTCGATATACCTTTATGATTGATAAAGCATATTTGTACCACAGAGACTCTGACCCTCAACCAGTGAGTCCACATAGCTATGTACCAGATCCAACAGACTGTCAGTCATGAAGATGTAGCATTCCATGAGAATGCCATGGGTCTAGTGATCAGTATTGTATTCAGCCTCACATGAGAGGCAACCAACATTGTAACATTAGTTGTATATGATCGTCTCTTGTATTATAGAGCATAGATCAAGTGATTCTTTTGACATTGTCATGAGCATGGGAATGCCTGCCTCGTCCATATGCATGTCACACATTTATTGTATCTCACCCATTGATGGGAACTAAATTAATACAAAACCAAAATCCACCATGCCCCAGCCCCGGAAGCACCACCTCTCGATAGCAAATCCTATGATGTCCATCGGCCATACGTTGAGGTCCTACCCTCACACATCAGGGGGCAATCTATTAACCCAAAAATCCCCCACACAGCTCTCAATGGCCTACACCACCCAAGGAAACCATCTCACAACACTCATTTCATTCTATAAGACCTTCCATTTGACCCCCACACCTCCAAAAGAGCCCAAGGATGAAGGAAAGGGATAAAAACCCCAAAAAAGAGCCCAAAATAGACCCCGAGGAGCTAAAACCCTAAAAAAGGGGCTAAAACCCTGAAAGGGGCTAAGGTTGGGGAAGAAGGGGCTAAAGGCCCAAAAAAAGGGCTAAATCCATGACCAAGGGCTTAAAACCCTAAAATCCCTTGGAAAAACTATAAAAGGAGGGTGGGTGGTCACTCTCAAGACACTCCTCACTTGCCTATTGTTATGCTACCCGTGGATGCTTTGAGACCTCTTGCTTTCAAACCACCCACTCTCCCTCTCCCTTGTCTCCATTTCTCCAAGCCATTGCTTCCCAACCAAGAGAGAGGTGCTCCCATGAGCTAGGGCATGGTGGCCTATTTCCACCTAAGTGAGGTATAATCTCTATTTATGCTTGTTTTATTTGTTTTTACTTTCTAACCCTCATCTCTATTTGCAGGTTTTTTATTAACTTTGTTTACAGGTTTTTTCCATTGTAGCTTAGGTTGATTTTGCAGGTTTTGGAGGTGGAACCCTAACATACTGTGTGCAGAGGGGTTCAACAATGCTCCATCATCTCTCTTCATCTTTCTTTCTATTATTTTCTCTTAGATTTAGTTTGCAATAGCTTCCATTTACTTATTTTTTCATAGGTTAGATTAGTTTCAATTCGTAGCTCTGTTTATGTCATTTTTACATTCCATTTTTTACTGTTTTCAAAGGGTAGGAACCTACCGTTGTGCCCTATAGGCACAAGGATTCCATTCTTACCCCTATAGTGAGGAGAAATTCTCACTATAGGGAGGATCTATAATGTAAACAAGTCATGGCAAGTCATTGTGGGTAACCCTCCTATTGTCTAAGGGTTAAAGTCCCCACAGTTCTGGGGCACTAGGGTTATTAGACTCTGCTAGAGAGGTCGGACCTAGTAGGGTTTAGTCATGTCGAGAATTAGTATAAATAGAGAGCTAGCCTCTCTATTTAATACACACTCACACACACTCAGTTGTAGTAGATAGCTGAGGAGGAGAAAGACACTGGGGCAAGGAAGAAAGAGGTTACTGTTGTCGAGAGATCATCTTATTGTTTTGGCGCTTTTAATTTTGGTGCTGATTCTATCTCTGAGGAAGTTGCGGGGTTTTCTCCATTTATGGTTTCCCTGAGGAAAAACACTATGTTCATTGTCTCTTGTGTTTTATTGTTGTACTTGTTGTTCTCTCAGTTAAATATCCCAACATAATTCTAGCTTGAATGATAAAAACTAACATGGTATTAGAGCAAACCTGAGAAGAAGATACTGTGCAGCTGCGAGAACTAGGGATTCCTACTTTATGGATCTCTCTCCACATATTTTCAACAAAATAAGGTTGGAATAACTCTCCTCCCTAGGGCGCATATTTCTGTTGAAGTAGAACCCAATTCTGAGGTTTTCCCATTTTGGACCCAACACTGCTGCCGAAAATTAGGGATTTTCACAGAAGAGGAATTTTTCAGTGAGCCCACGCCTGGATTGATATCCTCCCCAAAATCAAAGTTAGGGATCAAATTCAAAGCATTTGGTTGGATAGAACTCCAGAAAAGAAAAACCCTAATCTACTCCTAAACCAACACTGCAGGATTTCAGCTCCAAATCCAGATCCTACATCTTGACCTGGTAAGATCTAAAAATTTTGTATTTCCATTTGAGCTTCTTAGTTAAGATGTCTCATCATACCAAGCTTGATGAAAAGCTTGAGGGAGCTGAAAACTTTCGATATTGGAAGTATAGGATCCCCCTGGTCCTAGAAGAAAATGAGTTGGACTCCTATATCAATGAGGAGGTTCCAGTTCTAGAGGGAGATGAGGCTAAGGCCTTACATAAGAAGAAGTTGGCTATGGAAAAGAGGATCATTGCTGATTCAATTAAGGATCACCTCATACAATAGGTGTCCTCCCTAAAGACACCTAAGGCTATGTTTGATGCCCTAACAAAATTGTTTGAAGGGAAGAAAATAAACTGGAAGATGAATCTAAGAAACCAGTTGAAGAATGTAAACATCCAGAATGCTAAGACCATCCAGTCTTACTTTACAAGGGTCTCTCAGATCAAGGAATAGGTGGAAGCAGTAGATGAAGAAGTAGAGAATGCAGAGGTTATGATGACCACCTTGAATGGTCTCCCTAGATAATGGGACTCCTTTATTCAAGGGATATGTGCTAGAAAGAAGTTACTCAAGTTCAACAGACTATGGGAAGAATTCTCTCAAGAAGAAGCTCGGATAGCATCCCGAGAAGAAAATATGGGAAGTGAATATCAAGCTCTCATAGTGCACTCCAAGAAAACCAAAATAAGTTCTCATCACTCCAGAGGTAAGCATCTCTCTAAAAATAACTCTAGAAAAGACATGTCTAGAATCATATGTTACACATGTGATGAAGTAGGACACTTTGCAAAATATTTTCCTAAAAGACAAAATGAGAAAAAGAGCAACAAGATAAGACATCATGATCATGCTGCAGAGGATGATGAACCATCCAAGAAGAGAACCAGATATGAAAGTGAAGACTCTTCTAGTGAATAAGAATATGTCTTGATTTCTGATCTCACGGGAAACATCACACATGGAAGCAGTGATTGGCTTATAGACAATGGGGCTTCCAAACATATGACAGGATTCAAATAGTCCTTTGTAAAACTTTCAAAACGTGAATCACCTCACAAGGTGAAGCTTGGAGATGAATACCAATATCCAATAAAAGGTAGTGGGGAATCCTCCTATAAACTAGACTCTGGAAAGTCTATGAAGATGCAAGATGTATTGTTTGTACCAGGTCTCAAGAAGAACCTTCTCTCTATATCTGCATTAGATCAAAAAGGAATGAGGGTTGCATTTATAGATGGTCAAGTCATCATGTGGCCAAAAGGAAAGACTATCGATGATGTGGTAGTGATTGGAGAACAAGAAGGAGGATTGTACAAATTAAAAGGCCATCTAGAACAAGCCTTGGTCCATGACACAGTAGAGCCAAATGAGCTTTGGCATAGAAGTCTTGCACATGTGCATTACAGAGCACTACCATTGGCAAGCAAAGCTGTTGAAGGTCTTCCAGAAATTTGAGCAAAACATGATGGGGTATGCAAAGGATGTGCAAAAGGAAAGAATACGAAGAAGACATTTCCAAGTAGTGAGAGCAAGGAAAAAGGAATCTTGGAAATCATCCACTCCGATGTATGCGATCCTATGTCATCAAGCTCACTAAGAGGGTATGTATATTATGTTTCTTTTATTGATGACTTTCCTAGGAAGACATAGATTTACTTCATGAAGAACAAAGATGAAGTATTCCACAATTTCAAGGAATTCAAAGCCTTGATCGTGAATCACACTGAAAATAAGGTCAAGAACTCTTGATTAGATAATGGCAAAGAATTCACTTCGAATGAATTCAAAGAGCTATGTAAAGACTTAGGGATTAAGAGGGAGTTGTCCACTCCTTATAATACACAACAGAATGGGATTGTAGAAAGGAAGAATAGAACTATCATGGAAGTTTCAAGAGCAATGCTTCATGATCAAGATCTTCCTATGCATCTTTGGGCAGAAGCTGCTAGAACAGTGGTGTATGTATAGAAACGTACTCCACATAGAGTACTCGAGAACAAGACTCTTGAAGAAGTCTTCTCTGGCAAGAAACCAGAATTCAGCCATCTCATAATATTTGGCTGTCCACTGTACATACACATTCCAAAAGAGAAGAGGACTAAATTAGATCGTTTAGGAAAGAAGGGTATATTTGTGGGATACTTTGAAAGCTCAAAGGCTTACAGAATATACTTCCTAGGATTCAAGAATATTAACATTAGTAGGGATGTGAAATTTGATGAAGACATAGCTTACAACAAATCCAGAAAGAAACCTACTGAAGAATCTGAAGACGCAGAAGCACCCAGAATTCATGATACAACCATGAATGAAGAAACTCAAGAAGAAGTTCGAGAATTTGAAAAACCACAAAGACCTGTAGATCCATCTCCAGAAAAGAATCCGCATAAGAGGAAACCTACTTGGGTACGAGAAGTTATCCAAGGTGTAGAAAGATATGGGGCTCTAGAAGAGAATCAAAGAGAAAGAAAGAGGACCATATCCTGCTCTGGGTATGTAGCATTACTATGTGATTTCATCGAAAAAGAACCTTCCAATTATGAAGAAGTGACAGAATGGAAAGAATGGAAGGATGCTATGATCGAAGAGTATCAATCGATCATGAAGAATGATGTTTGGGATGTTGTCCCAAGACCAGAAGGGAAGTCAGTTGTAACTTCCAAATGGATCTACAAGATCAAGCATGTTGTAGACGGTAGCATAGAGAAATATAAAACAAGATTTGTTTCTCGGGGTTTATCCCAAAAATAAGGAATAGATTATGAAGAAACCTTTGCACATGTAGCCAGATACACTTCCATTAGATCAGTACTTGCTCTGGCTGTAGTGATGAAATGGAAGATACACCAAAAGGATGTCAAGACTGCTTTATTGAATGGTGTAGTGGAAGAGGAAGTGTATATGTGGAGCATCCACTCGGTTTCGAGACACATGGCAGGGAGTCTCATGTATGTAGATTGAAGAAAGCCATGTATGGTTTGAAACAGGCACCCAGGACATGGTACGACAGAACTGATAGCTTTCTATCCAGTTTGGGCTTTACCAAGAGTAAAGTAGATTCCAACCTTTACTACAAGGTTGAAGATGGCAACCCAGTGATGCTCCTACTATATGTAGATGATTTGTTTGTGACAGTTATGGATGGGTTGATTGCTAATATGAAGAGAAAGCTTGCTTCCAAGTTTGAAATGAAGGACTTGGGTATGATGCATTATTTTCTAGGTATGGAGGTATGGTAGAGTGCGGATGGAATCTCCCTTGGATAAGGGAAGTATGCAGTAGAGATCCTGAAGAGGTTTGGTATGATGGACTGGAAGGCCATGACCACACCTATGGCATCAAACTTGAAGCTATTGAGTGATGCTTCATCAGAAGCAGTTGATGCCATGATGTATCATCAGATGATTAGGTCCTTGATGTACCTAACAAACATGAGACCATATATTTGCTTTGCTGTGAACACCTTGAGTGAGTTCCTGACAGATCCGAGAGATGTTCACTTGACTACTGCAAAGAATATTCTGAGGTACTTGAGGGGTGCAATTGATTATGGGCTCAAGTACAAGGAAAATCAAAAGATTAACCTAGAGGGTTGTGTTGATTCATATTGGGTAGGAAGTGCCATCGACGGGAAGAGCACTTCAGGATGTTGTTTTAGTATGGGATCAGGTTTGATATCTTGGTTTAGTAGGAAGCAATCCTATGTGGCACTAAGTACAGCTGAAGCAGAGTATGTCGCAGCTTGTTCAGCTAGTTGTGAGGTAGTATGGTTGAGGAAGCTACTATATGATTTATTTTATCTCCAGATGGATGCTACTTGTATACATTATGACAACCAGAGTTGTGTGAAGTTGTCAGAGAATCCAGTGTTCCATGACAAGTCAAAGCATATCGAGATCGAGTATCACTATATCAAGGATATGGTGCAGAGGGGAGCAGTGAAGATCCAATATGTTGCAATGGACGATCAGATAGCTAATGTGTTGACGAAGCCATTGGCCAGAGTAAATTTTGAGTACTTCAGGGAGAAGCTTGGTGTTATCTATATAGAGGTCCCTTCCAAGGGGAAGTGATGAGTCTGAAAGCCATTATGATGATCAGGTTAGATGTAAGGGCTAAGCCATTCTGTCATGGTGAGAGGATTGGTTCCTCCCATGCCAGATATGAGTGCTAAGCCATTCTGATATGACTATAGGATTGGTTTGTACATGATCAGATATAAGGGCTACTGCCATTCTTGGAATGGAGTTGCCTGGTGAGTTACCAGGAATACTTGGTCTAGGACTGAGGGCCTTTCTGAGACGATTGTAAGATGTAGTATTGGATGATCAGATGTGAGTGCATTCCATTCTGACCAGTAGGTCAAATATAAGTGCTGGGCCATTTTGACGTGTAGGTCAGATAGAAGGGATGATGCCATTCTCTGGGAGAATGGAGGCACCTGGTCAGTTACCAGGTAGCTCAGTCTGGGACTGGGGGCCATTCTGATGTGATTGTAGGATTGGTTCCTATAACATTAGATGTGAGTGCATGCCATTTTGATGAGTAGGTAAGATATAAGTGCTAGGCCATTCTAACGAGTAGGTTAGATGTAAGGGCTAGGCCATTCTGACATGGGAGAGGATGAGGTTCCTTCCATGGTCAGATGTAAGGGCTGGGCCATTATGACATGGTGAGGGGAGTAAGTTCCTCTCATGGTCATATATGAGGGCTAGGCATGCCTTTTTGATGAGTCAAGTTTAGATGTAAGTGCTGGATGGGACATTCTGACTTGGGGTTAGATATAAGCACTGAGAAATACCTACATGGAAGCTAGGCCTACAACCAACATGAAAAAGGGATTTCTCTGTAGAACTTCCTGTGACGAGAAGAATCATGAGATAGAACATATTATGATGACCCAGTGATGATCCATATTGAGCTATGATTCAGATCAAGTTATGATTTCTCCAAGATGATCCAGATCGAGTGATGATCCAGATCCAACAGTGATGATCCAGATCTAGCTATGATTCATATCCAGTTATGATGTCTCTAAGATGATCCGAATCGAGTGATGATCCAGATCGAGCGATGATCCAGATCCAGTGATGATGATCCAGATCGAGTGATGATGATCTAGATCAAGTGATGATCCAGATCCAGTGACGATGATCCAGATCGAGTGATGGTCTAGATCCAATGATGATGATCCAGATCGAGTGATGACTTGAAGATGGAGATGAATTGAAGATGAAGAAGACAAGAACTTGACGATGACCCAGATGATACAAGGAAGAAGACTTGTGCTGAAAAACTGTGACGAGAGAATACCTTCCTAGTTAAGAGGGAGTGTTGATGAATATGTAACTTCGAAATGTATTCACTTGTATTTCTTATGTATTGTAACCCGATGTTTATTCTGGGATGTATTTGTAATGTAATTGAGTCATGTCATGCCCTGATTTTTTGATCGAGAGGATCTATAATGTAAACAAGTCATGTCAAGACATTGTGGGTAACCCTCCTATTGTCTAAGGGTTAAAGTCCCCGCAGTTCCAGGGCACTAGGGTTATTAGACTCTCCTAGAGAGGTCGGCCCTAGTAGGGTTTAGTCATGTTGAGAATTAGTATAAATAGACATCTAGCCTCTCTATTTAGTACGCACTCAAACACACTCAGTTGTAGCACACTTGGTGCACCTTCATATGCTAAGGAATCTTCGAACGAAGTCTCTTATGCTGCACTCAAATTATTGGATGGAAGGAAGGGAATATGATAACCTAAAATGTATTAAATCAGCGATTTGCTGAGGAAGAGAAAGACATTGGGGAAAGGAAGAAAGAGGTTACTGCTGTCAGGAGACCATCTTACTATTTTGGGGATTTTAATTTTGGTGTTGATTCTATCTCTGAGGAAGTTGCGGGGTTTTATCCATTTATGGTTTCCCGAGGAAAAACACTATGTTCATTGTCTCTTGTGTTTGATTCCTGTACTTATATTTCTCTCAGTTAAAGATCCTAACATAATGCTAGCTTGAATGATAAAAACTAACATATAACATATGGGATTGTGTAGTAAAGTGAGCTTATCTACTTCCCATGGCCTTCTCAATTGTGAAGGAAAATATCCTCAAAGGCCTATCCACTATGTGTTTGATGGGGATTTTACCACCTACTGAATGGGTCCCCACTGAGCAGTGATCATCGATCGGGTCATACACTGACAACTCACCACCTCGTGGACCTGTCAATACCACTGGTCTCCCCCTATGTGAAAAACCAATCAAGAAATATATGTCCTCCACATCTGTCATTAGAATATGGGTCCCAACCACAAAATGTTGCTAATTTAGGTCCCACATGTGGATCATGTGCTCGAGTAGATGCACATATGCCCTCCTTCCCAGTATTCTGAAGTATTTGAGGATCCCACACTCACGAAGGTCCCTCATTGTCGTTGGGTCATTTCACACTTGCAAGTCATTCAATTCATGTTGTATTTCCTTCCAAATAACCAATTTTTTATCACTTTTTTCTACCAAAACAATTTAAACATCTATTAAATGTATGCTAAAACCTTTGGGAGAAGGAAAAATTACAAGAGAGTGGCTAGTTTTTGTTTTTTATGGAGCGTCCTAGCCGTTGGCGCACTTTCTTTAGGAGAATAGAGTGCTGACGCTTTTTCCCTTTGTTGAAAGAGTTCCCTGGGTGCATTTACCGCTTTTGAGAGGTGCACTGGCGCACCTCCCGAAAGAGAGAAAAGAGCATGACTAGGTATTCTTTGTCCCCCTCGGGGAAATGATCCAAAATCTCAAAAAATATACTTAAAATAAAAAATTTGCATCATCAAAGTAAAGGGATGAAGGTTAGCTCCTACCCGATCCAAGTGGTTCGAGCATAGGTGGTATAAAACTCCCAGAATATTCAGTTGAAAATGAGTCAGTTTGCACCAAATTTACTACCTCACTATGGTAAAAATATTTACTATTCACCTCTTTTATAGAAATTTTTTATTTTTATTTAAAAACAATAAATCAAATATTTAAATTTTTAGGGTTTTTTCCATATATTTTCTATAGTTTTCATAATGAATTGGTTCTAACTCTATTGTCAAAGATTTTAGGTCACATTTATGACGCATTTTGGATATGTTATGATTTTCTTTCATTTTTTTCACACTCCGAGCTAAGATGAAAAAGTACCAAGCATATTTTATACCTTTGACATGCTTGTTAAAATCTGAATGAAGAGGTATCGAGTGCACTTTTACTTTTTTCAGACTCGTTAAAACAAGATTATGAAAAAGGAACACCCCTTATGGAGTCACCTTTATGGAGTCACATCTGAACTAAAAAAAAGAAGAAGTAATATTGTTTTATGCAGGTGATGCGGAGTCGCATCGCGGCAGCGCGATGTTTCCCCGTGCCACGTACTCAGTTTTGCAACCGACAAAGACCAGTCAAGTCAGCATCTGACAGGTAGTTAATGAGGTAATGATCGGTATATCTTACCGTAGATTTGGCAGCAGTATAATCAATTTTTCCAGATTTAGCAAATCTCCGACGAGACCGACGCCTGTACACACACGTTTCGAGGGAAATTCGATCGGATTTCTGCATTTATTAGGGATCGGTTGGCGGGTGTGGTCTTGTCTAGGCATTAATGACGATCGATAGGTTCAATCTAGATGACCGTTGCATCTGGGATTATCGTATTGGGAATAAAAGTAGCAAGTATTCAAGTGGGACGGTTATATTTGCAGAAAAACTGAGAGCTATAGAGTAAGTTGTTAAGAGTTCTGTGTCCAGAGCTAAGTGGTTACAGAGTGTTGTGATTTTCAGAAGTTGCAGCCAGTGCACGTTCGCCATTTTGTACTGAGTGGGTTATGTCCGAGGACGAACCAATAGCAAAAATTTTGAGAACATTTCAATGTCACGGCCTTGCAGGAGCTATGACGATGCCACCAAAGAGTGCTCCTCCAAGTTCGTCACAGTCGAGGAAACAACCACAAATGAGGAGCCAATCTCAGGTCAATGAGGAATCCGGTTCAGAGCATGAGGAAGAAGTTCATAGCAGAACAGACTACATGATACCATGAGTTGAAGGCGCACTAGAACCAAGAATTTCTAAGAACACTAAGTATACTGTTCCCATACCACCCATTGATTCTCGAGTAAAGGAAAATGGAGATCTAGTAGGATATGCTGCTGTTGTTAAATTTGTAGATTATAACCTGGGAGATGGTAAGACATATCCTCAGTTCAAGCCGAACAGCTATCTGAATATTGAGAAGAACCTAAGGACAGGGAGAGATGAATGTGTTCCCCTGCCGCATGTCCAGATTCTTGAGTGGCCAGGACTGCTCAATTTGCTGAGATTACCTCATTTTGGACGGGGTGCATAGGTTAATGCCGTGGTGCACATTCTACTCTCTTGCATACACAGAGGGTACCTCTGGCTAGGCAACAAGGTCGACCTGAACGTCGATTTGATACATCGTATCACCGGCATGTCCAAGACAGATAAACACCATGATATACAAACAACAGGAAAAACCAAGGACTCCAAGTTACCGCAAGCCCTAGTAACTAAGTATCAGCTATAGAGAGGAGGATGAGCTTATGACATTTCAACCATACCAAATGAGACACTTAGATTCACCGCCAGTCTGATCATGGGCAGACTGCTAACCAAGGTTCGGCCAAAGGAAGTTACAGGATCCGTAATTCACCTGGCCATACAGGTCACAGAGGGGAAACAATTCAATTGGTCTCTATTCTTATTAAATATGCTGCAAGCAGATTGCTTGGCAGCTCAGGATGAATCCAACCACCCTTTCCATTTCTTGTGGTTGCTTATAGTTTATGCATTTGTCAGATGGAAGGAGCCGCCCCATACCCAGTTTCCACAGATAGCAAGTGGCGCGCCCAGAGGAGTGCGCTATGCCAGCTTATGGGAGACCAACCGCCCAGCTAAGAAAACGATCAATACGATGGTATTCCATGACTAATATAAGATGTTGATGAAGTTCATTCAAGAGACACCATGGATCAGCACGGAGACTGTGGACATATATGATAGCCGGCTTAATTTTATGGCAGACATCCATTTAATCTATCTGCGACTGAAAAAGACTAAGTGGGATGATTGGGATACTGGCTCGTTTAGGATGACAGCTCGGGATGTCGAAGGAGTCATAAGAGACTTCGATGACCAATGGAAGTAGGAATATGAAGACACCGCACCACTATCATCAAACTCTACAGAAACAGAACACCAGAGCAAGGACAAAGATAACGCAGACACCCAGACGCAATCTTCAACAGAAGAACCACTACCAGGGGAAAAGAGGAAACCTTCACAGCAAGGGCCACCAGGGACACAATAGAAGAAAAAACAAAAAACCTCAAATCCAACTCTGAAGACCGTATTGACAGACGATGACTATGAACTCATCGCAATAAGGACATGTGACACATTGAAGGACTCACTTGACGTGATGAAGGAGTCGTAGGAAAAGAGCCAGAGCACAGTCGAAAAACAACTTCTAGACTTAAAAATGATTACAGAGAAGAATTCCATGAGGTACATTCCACCTGTAAAGCCGACCACCGGAGAAACCTCGACACCGTCGATGTCCCGCCAAGAAAGCTTAGCCAAATATCGCCTCAATACTATGTTAATTCCACCAAGGAGTATCTGACTCCCTGCCACAATGAAGGACCCACCAGCTCAGTTTAGACAACCCATTGAGGTTAATATTGTAGAGTTTCATATTGAGTAGTTGCATATGATCCAGCAGTAGCTAGGCACAGAGCTCAAGAGTAGAGAGCTCGAGACTTACAAACAGAATACGCAGCTGCAGCAACAGAATGCAGTACTTGCTATCAGTGTTCAGAAAAAGGCAGATGAAGTACGAACATATGAGGAAAGAGAGAAATATATTTCTCAAGTTTTGTAGAGCATTGCATTAGAACTACCCCAATGTAACATTGAGTTCGTCTTACTAGTTCCGCAGAAGCTAAGAAGAGTAGCAGACAGAGCAAAGGCTCTGGAAGAAATTGTGACTAGGATGGACGTAGAAGTGGACAAGATGAAGGTAGACCACGAGGTGCAGATCGCTGAGCTTGAGGCTCGCATATGAGATACCTCCCAGGCATACTAGAAAGCGCGAGTAGAATCCCTTCGACTCACTTCTACGCAGATGCAATCTCGCATCGACGAAGCACGGTTAGTACTAACCAATGCGACGAACACATGGGCCGAGTTAGATGAGTCGCTGGAGAAAGTAGAAATCCAGCAAAGTATTCAGCAGATAAAGAATACTGCTGTGGTAATGAAAGAAGAAATTAAGGGCCTGGCAGCTCTTCAAAAGATGAGGAAGACAAAGGAGATGAACTCTTTACAGCAGGAAGCGCAGCAATTAAGAACCAAGGAAATGTACGTTAATGACCTGCTTCAACTATATCAAGAGAAAATCGCAGAGATCATTGATACGATTGAACAGAAAATGAAGGAGTTCACTACCACCAGAGAGAAAACTAACGCCACAGAAGACGCCAGTATTAGTCAAGCTTTGCTTGAATCGGCACAAGAGAGTGTCGAAGTGATGCAGAAGGAAGTCACAGGACTTCGAGACAGGTTGCAGAGGGCTTCACAGGAAGCCAAGGCAAAGCTATAGCAGGAGAATCCCACTGGAGGTGGCTCAAGGGCGAGCCACAAGTAAGTGTTAGGGGACTGTTGGAGCAGGGTCCCGCATCTACAGAAGAAGCTGCTAGTTTTGGTGGAAAGAAGTTAAGATAGAGCTACGACGTCGTAGCACATTTCCAGCTGGAGAGTAGAGCCGGAAACCATGACTTTTAAGATAGAAAAGTCAAGAAAGGAAACGGTACCTGAGCGGCCGAGAAGAGAGAGCTCAACCACTGCATTGAAGGCACCGACGGAAGAAAGGAGGGCTCAATGACCCTCATAAAGGAGAAGGAGCAACGAGGCTGAAGCATTGAAGGCGAAGGACAGAAAAGCGAAGCGGTGCATAGTACCCATGATCAGTGCCGGGAATCATGGAAGACTGCAGAGAGCTGTGGTGTGACGGAAAGCGGCTACCTCAAGTACAAATATGGCCGACTGTCACCAGTTAGGGTTTTGGGTTACTGTTGGGATAGGCCCACAGTGTTGTAATGGCAAGACCTTCGGGCTGCCTATAAAGGGATATATTCTGTATTGTAAAAGGGTTGGAAATTTAGCTAGTCATTTTTTTGGTTAGTTAGTTGGTTCATTCAGTTGTTAGTAGTGTTTTGCAGACTATTAGACTGTTGTAAAATCCTAGCTCTGGTTCTGTTATTAGCAGTAGCAATCTTTCGGTAACCAGTAGCTGGCTTATAGAATATGCATGTAACGATCCACAGGGGTCGATAGAAAGGGAAGAGTATATTGTAGGAGAGCAATATAGAAGAGAAAAAATATCTAAGAGAGAATATCTTAAGCTGCATATGCGGTGCAGCAGAACTGTGTTTTACCTTCCCCTGAGCTATAATAAAAACACAGTTCTGTGGACGTAACTTCCATCCTGGAGGTGAACCACGTTAAAATCAGGTGTTATGTGATTGGTTTATGTGTTATGTTTACTTATGCATTTCTCAGTCAGTTCATGGACTTTGTTTATAGTTTAATGAATGAATGTGTTAATAAGTTCATAGCAATATAGAAGGGTAAACATAAGTTAAAGTATTTGGCATGCTGTATATGGTTCATTTATGCTTTGCGTGAAACAGTCACTATTGTAGTATCGAATAGCCTTGTATGTTAAGTCTTGCACGTCGACACGAGCAACGATAAGTGCGCTAAACAGCGGAGGTAGGATATCATAGAGAGGTGATACTGCACCGGCAGAGTAGCTGCAGTGCGCGATACCGCAGGTTGGGGACTTAGCGTTGGGCAAAAACTATGTGTCGCACAGTGTGTGGCGAGGCGATAAGGTTGGAGATATCACGAGTCGGGGAAAGTGCACACCGCAGAAAGGGATCGCATGACGGTATAAAGGAATACCTCGCGGCTAGAAGAGTTATGAGATGAGGAGATCGCGTGACGCAAGTAGGAGATCACACGGTGCGCAGAGAGAGACCTCGCAGCTAGGGGAACTGCGAGCCACTAGTAGTATCACCACAGAACCTGGTCCAAGACACTTGAGTCCTTGGCCAACCCATTAGAGTCACTTCGGGTGAGACTTCAGGCTGCTTTGCGGTCTGTCGCCGAAAGGGCCAGTGATCTAAGGGTGTTGTTGGTTGAATATAGTTAACCCGAGTCTGCCCATAACAGCCAATAGTCCACCTTTGATAATGGTAGCTATCTGCATTTTCATTTTCAAACATTTGGATATTCAGTGTTTCCTCAAGTCAATCCACTTTTGTGAGTGAATTCAAAGAATGCATCATTGTATCCTTGCATTACACCCGGTCTCTGTCTCATTGATTCAATTATTCCAAGTCATTTGTTATGTCATTCAATGTTCAAAGGGAGTCTCCTCTGCAATCAACCTCTTCAATAACCTTACCTTCTTTCAAAGTTGGTCATAATTGAGTCATTCCTATGGTTGTTTCATTAGTTCAACATTAGATTTTGTTCCATTTTTCATGTCAATGATGGGGGAAACATCATGGACCTCCTTTGATGATTCTATTCCCATCGACTTCAACACATCATCCAATATATAGACTTAGAAACCAAGTCAAGTACCTTGAATCCTTCATGCCTCAATGGCAGGTTTCATTGATTTTGATAGTAGGTTTTCATCAATGACCTCTGATTGAAATATCCTACTAAGTGTTTGACTTCAAAGACCTTTATTCACATTTGGGATAATGTACTAAGATACCTTGGGAATCATTGGCATCAATGGTGATATCCTTTGCACTTGTTAACAATATACAGTAATGACTGGTAATCAAGTGGTTTCTACCATGTTGGACATCAAGACATCTATTCACATGGCTAGAATCGTATCGTTTGGGGATTGGAATGAAGACCTTGAGTGGTTAGGTATTCACCTGAATATGTTCCTATCCTCAGGTTTCGATGGGGGATTATTTGAAGTCATGATATGGATCAACATTGTATGTTTGGTGGTTGTGTTCAATATTGAGTCTGGATAACATGGATATACACTGTATTCTTGGTAGCCATGACATAGTCATCATCATGGATCTATAGTATATTGGTCTACATCCATGGTTGAGTCAGATAAGTTGATCACTGGTCTTGCATCAAATGTAAACTCATCTCTCTTTTCCTCTGATACCAGATCAAAATCTAACAAATTATTTTACCTATCACATCCCTCTATCTTCATACTTTGGGGGGAATTCTGTTGCACCTAAAATATCCACTAATGCTTCAAATCCCTCAAAGCACCTGGCCAAGAACTCTTTTGGACATTTTTTCCCCACTCTTAGACTAGTTGGCGCATCTTTCCATCTATGTGCCAGAAGGAAAGATGCACCCTTTTCCTCATTAAAAAGTGCATCGGTGCACATACCTTCACTGCAAGGAGGTCCAACAATCTTTAAAATGAAAAAATAGAAGTTTCAAGAAGATTCCAAGAAAAATCTCTTGAAGAGAATGACCCTATCTGTTAGGGAGAGATGGCACTCAACCTCCTAGCCCATAGGGATTATCTCCTATCGAATTCCCAAAATATCTTATCTCATTTGATCCTCCCTTGGCCTATAAAAGAAGGCTTCATGGACCATGTAAAGGGACACCAAAAAGAGCATCCTTATGCTGTTGGATTGAAGTATGGTATTATGGCAAATTTGAGGGAGTGTTGTGAGCAAAGAGTTTGTATTAGTGGAGAGTTGTTTGAGTGTGTCAAAGACCTTGTGGAGAAAAAGCTATTGACATCAAGGATTTGGTTGTAGCTTTCTCTTTTCATTTGAATAATACAAAAGTGTTTCCCTTTCCCATATATGATTTATGTGAATATCAATCATTTATTACTAGATTCCTTGATCATAATATATATTTTTGATCTATCTTGTTACTCTCATCCCTTGTCTTGTTTCTTATGTTTCTTTGCAGGTACAGTGGATTGCATCAAGATTAGTGGAACAAAGAAAAAAGATTTCAGATCTGAGGTAAAAGAGTTATTCATTCAAGTAAATCAGTTATCTAGGGAAAGGATATGTTGTTGTGATTTTTTGTTCTAGAATTGTGCCATACACGTTAGAGGAACAAGCAGTGTCCACACTAGTTGATGTATTCCTACAAACAAGGGCTACAAAACTTGTCATTCCTTTATCAATATGAACCTACAAACACTAGCCTCTATATCTAGCTAACAAAACCACCCATACATATTTGCATCCAAAAGGAATGTAGTTCTTTCAGTGCAGTAATATCAGTAGGGAGTAACACTCCAACCGATCTAAAATAGATAAAAATATAAATAAATAAATAAATAAAAATTATGGGACCCCTCAACACTATTCTAGGAGACTTATCTGAAAATCATCGTTGTGTTGTACTGATCATTTTGGTATACATCTACAACAACCTTTTTTGTATGGAATTGATAATATAGTGTTTGGGGTACATCTCAAAAGACTCCTATTGATCCACTTGTCATCTTGAGATAACATGGTGTTAAAACTTTCTTAGGTTTTATATGGGATTACAATTATAAGAGAGAAAAAAAATAATCATAACCACATAACAACACATTTTACCCTGGAAAACACCATGAGGGTAAAAACCATCCAATGAATATCTTCATTACCTTTTCCAACACTAGTCGAACTGGGCTAAGTGAGCTCACCCACTCACCTCTAGTCAGCATAACAATGGAGTATGCCAAGACCTTTATAGGATTCATTACATGCAATACCTTAGGAGGCCAATACCATGGGACACCAAATACCATGGGACACCAAATATCATTGGACACCAAATACCATTGGACACCAAATACCATGGGATACCAAATACCATTGATCACCAAATGCCATTTTCTTTGACCCAAACCAATATTATCTTAATGGATCATTCACCGAGTCAAGGTTAACCTATTAGTCCCCCTCTTTAAAATTTATTTGGGGTAATCACCAACTCCCCTTAAATCATTTTAATAGAGGAATATATGCATACCCCCCTTATAACTTAGGTAAACATGAATTTACTGGTGAGTTACCAGGGAAGCTCCGTATCACCTAGGTCTACCTAGAATTTACCGATGAGTTTCCAGGGGTACACATGCATAATCAAGTCTTACAACCATATTCCCATTTACATGTGATACAATTTTCAAATCCATCATAATAATAATATTTTTTTTGTCCATGTGTCTCACGGTGACTTCATCATCACCATCCATTGCTACACATTCTCAATTTTAGATACTTTCCTTCTTGCCCATCATGCGCCATACCTCCTTGTGTACCTTCATACAAACTTTTCATTGATGTCCATATTAAAATAATTCATCTACTAGATTACATGGGTCCTCAGCCATTGTAACTTCCAATTCTCTAGGAATTCTCTGTTCTGAAAGGTACCATACTATCGCGATGGATTTGCTACTAAAGTTGAATCAAAATCAGTTGGAATTTCATAAACAAACAACTTACCCAGATTTCTTCTTAACACATCATGTGCTTCAAAGAATGTGTCTCTCTTAGCGTCGACATCAAACTGTACTTTATTCTTTCCAACTAGCCATATTTTGTGGGAATGGGCTATCTTCTCTTGTTGTTGTACATCCATGAGTAATGACAGCAATGCCAACATCTTGCATCCTGGGTTCTACTGAAATCATCATAAATGTTGACCCTTGGTTCTGGTTCAATGGTGGATTCACTGGTTGGTTTGCATTTTGATTTTCAGTTTTCTTTTGATTTTGAATCTTGTTTTGGTTCTGCATCTGGTTCTAGTTCTGGTTCTACAACTGCGAAATATTTCCTGCATGCCACTTCATGATCAACTGCGGACAATTCTCAACAGTGTGGTCAACAACGATACAATAAGTACACTGTGCCTACAAGTTAGGGAAATCTTGTTGATAATGTCCCAGTACTCTGCAATTATAACATTGTATAGGTCTGCGACCTCATCCTCTTCCTCGACCAAAACCTCCACCTCGTCCTCCTTGAAATTATCCATGGAATCCTCCTTGTTGTTGGTACTGTGGTTGATTAAATTATTTCTACTGTGATGGATTCAGATGTATTTGCACATACTGCGGTTTATTATATTGTGGCTACTATGGATCCATCTACATCTGTTTGTACTACGATTGTGGCGCAAACTACGGTTGTGGTTGAGTCTAGGTTACATTAAAATGCATCTGCGGTTGTGGCTGCGGTGTGAACTACATTTGCAGTACAAACTACAACTAAGGTGGTGGATGTACAACCTGTGGCTATTGGACCATTCAATGGTATTCTCCCTTCACATAGTAGATGTCCATTTTTTTGTCCTGGAGTAAATCATATGCATGACAATTCTTATCTTCATTCCCAACATATCGACAAAATGTGTAGTACAAATTCATCAGCTTCATGACCATGTTCTGCATATACCCACAATATTCATGTCGATTCCCATAAAATTGGCACATCAGATGAAATTTGGGGTCTAAAATGGGCCTTATAATAAAACAAGCCAACAATAAATTCTTGTGAGTTGGAATTCAGAACCAATAAAATTTCAATAAAATTAGTCAACCATAATGGTTGAGTTGACATATTTGTCATAAAAAAAACTATTTTTTGTTCATATTTTCAACATATATCCTTGTGTTTTTACTCAAATTTTGATCAAGAAGGCTCACTAGATGCAAAATTTAATTCTCATCCAAATAGTACCCACACTGCATACTTTTGACAGACCTCGCTACCCCAAAAACAAGAAATACCTGGAAAAACGTGATGATGATGTCATCATCACGTTTTTCAAGGTATTTCTTGTTTTTGGGGTAGTGAGGTTCATAAAAAGTATGTAGTGTGGTTACTCTTTGGACGTGGAATTAAATTCCACATCCAATCAACCCTCACGATTGAAATTTGAGTAAAAACACAGGGATATATGTTGGAAATACGAACAAAAAAGTAGTTTTTGTCTTTCTTCCTCCAAAATTAATAAATATTGTTTTATTATTTTAACTATTATTTTATTATTTTCCTTAGGATTCCCATTTTAGACCTCAAATTTCCTCTAATGGATACAACACCGTGGCATGCCGCCATAACTTAATGGATTTGGCGCTCCCGATAATAGATAGTTTCAAAAATCCGGGCACTGATCTTTATGATGTCCTTCCGCACGACATCAAGTACACCATATTTATTAATGCTTCTCTTTCTCCTTCTTGATATATTATAACTGGATCATCAAGTTCACTACTTGAGACTGAATTTGTTTTATGCCAACCCCATTCTCACTGACAGGTGAAGCCTCGAACTTCATCGCAATCTTGAGAGCCTCGCTTTGTGTCGCAATATTTTGCTGCATCAACGACACTATGATATACGATAATAATGCCATGATGAACCATTCCTTATGTTTAACTTCACTCATATCAAAGCTGACTCTTTCCATCAGCGTCTTGAATCACTGATCAAAATCCCAAACAGTCTCATTTGGATATTTCGCAATCTCCTTCAACTCTCTGATATATTGTGCCTTAGATTTTGGTTTTTGGAATTCTTCAATCAATCCTCCAGAGTCTTCACTAGATTCCCCATAGGAACTTGTACAAACTTCATGAACCAATCCAGTGCATGAACTCAAATGGTCAACCCTAATTGGCCCTTCTTGACATCACCATCTTGAGTTTGTTTGACAACCCATACTGCTTCACATATAAACCAATATTGTTCGGGATCCGTAGTCTCATTCCCATGAAATATAGGTAGCTTCACATCATCTCCTGTGATCTTGGGCCTTCCTCATATAGTCGTTAATCGACTATTATTAGAGTGTTGTTGAAACGTCAGACAAGTTAGGGTCGAGCTCGTGTTTCTTCCTGAGTGTGGCACAGTGCACAAAGGTTTGGGTACGTTTTTGCTCTAGGTCAGTATTTCCTTAGGTTCAGGTGTATCTTGGTCATCTGCTTCATCATTGTAGGTTCACTTCATCTTGTGTGGTCTTCTTTCTCGATCTTGCATTTTGGTCGCAGTAGGACACTCTCCTATCCTCTACCTCTTCTCTTGTTGAAACCTTGCTCCTCCTCTTATAAGATGACTTATTTGCTCGAATTTCCTCACAATCCCATTGTAACTTCCTTCCATCTACCCCATATCATTCCATCCAACCCTCATCTCTGCAATACCTATAGCCTCTGCACACCAGGGTTCTACTCAATGGAGTTCATCTTCAATATGAATTTTTCGCAGATGCGCATCTTAATAGACAATTACAAAGATAACAGAAACCTACCTCTTGGTCCGTTGAAGAACTCCATTTCTACGTCGTTGTGAGATTTAACTGTGTTGACCAAAAAATTAGGGATGTATCCCTCCAAGATGCTATTAAGCTAAACTTCAACAGCCCTCGATGCTTTGTTTTCTACCTCCTGCTACTGCTAGATCAGTTCTGGAGTACAACCAATTGGTTTACCTCCTTGGAAATGTGTCTTTCGATAGGTCAGTTGTGCCAACCACTTATACAAGATGATCAAAAACTCAGAGAAAAATTACTTGTGTAGGTCATAATACAGATTCCTCTCCAACCACTTTTGCGTTGTTACTGCAGGGTTCTGATTTTCTTTCTCAGCAAATTATCATGCCTTTTGGTCTAACCAATATGGGATTTTTGGTCTCGTCGCATGCCACAGCATGTCCTCCTTCTCATTTGCACTAAGGTCCTATAAATGGAACCATTTGTTGACACAAACCTATCAATAGGGGTTCACTCTCTATGGACACCCAAAACACCATGATCTCCCTGAGCACCGGCCCATACAGGTTTTACCTTGTCCAACAACACCTACAGAGTAGATGAAGTCTCACCTAAGATGTTCAAGGGAGAACTGTCGAAACTGAGTTTCTGTTGTATGAAGGAGGAATGTGCATCTACTGTTAACTCAATGCAATATTACTTAACAGATTTAATCATTTAGATTATCCATTCACCAATTCATATCATCATTTAGTATATCATATTAGATCGCAGCATAAACATCGATGCATAAACATATCTATCAAGATATCATCATTCATAATAGAAAAACATCGCATCATTAAAAACTACACATCATAATCCAGTATTCATTCACATTTAGATCATGGAAAACAAGAAAATATGAAAATGCAAAAAGACAGTATTTCCGTCCAATCTCCGTCATGTCATATTGATCTTCATAGCAAAACATAGGTTCCCAAAAACAATCCTTCAATTCCTCTCTTACATAGGTTTTGTTGGTCTTCTTTGGGAAGACCCGAGTTTACTTTATTGTACCAACAAAACCCCTAGCTCACTGGCCCTTTCGGCAACAGACCGTAGAGTGGCCTGAAGTCTCACCCGAAGTGATCCTAGATGGGGTAGCTGAAGAATCAGGTTTCCTCAACCAGCTTCTGTAGCATACTGGGTGCTCTTGACTCTAATTAACCAGCTAAATCTTTTAGCAAGGGCTGTTTCTCTCTTCCTAGGTGACTCTGCTATGGGACTGAATCTTATCACATCACAACCTCTAGGACGATGCACAAGCTTTCTCTTCTGCTCAATTCTTAACCTACGACATCACACACCGCAACTCCCCCCGACATTGCGGTATCAGTCGTTCTACATCGCGATACTCCCTACAGTAAGACTTAATATGCTCATCAACTCTCAAGGTCCAGAGGCTTCCTCCCTGGGTATAATAGTTCAGTTAACCTTCATTAGGGTGTTAGAAAACCTTACTTAAGCTTCTACAGTTTAACACGCTTAACATCAATTATGCTCAACTTGCTGAACTAAATATACAGAAGTCACTTAACACTGTAGCTGTTAGTTGTCATAAATCAAGCACTGATAAACTCATATACAAAATACTTGACACATTCAACTCACATTTAACCTTCTATGCTACTGTAACTGAAGGAGAACATACATACATTCATTAACTGGTAAGTAAAGTTCATGTAACGGATAACAGATAGCGAATAAGTAAAGCACAATCACATGAAACAGTCGCACAACACACGAATGTTACATGGTTCACTTCCAAGAGGGAAGCTACATCCACAGGAACTGTGTTTTTATTATATCTTGAGAGAGTAGACACAGTTCTGTTGCAACCTCTTATGTAGCCTGAGATCTTTTGGGAAACTCCACGCACACAGCTGGGAGCCCTTCTCTTAGATCTCTTCTCTTCCTATAATGCTTTCTTCTTACAATATACCCTTCTCTCTCTCTCAATCCCTACAGATTGTTACATTCATGCTCAAGGAGCTGGCTACTGGTTACAGTAAGATAACTACAGACTGGACAAAGAACCAGAGCTCGACTCTTCCTCAATGTCTCACAATACTGACGACAACTAGTCACAACCCGACTGACCAACGAACTAACTAACTCACTAGCTAGCTAACCCTTCATAATACAAAATACATGCTTAAATAGGTGGCTCGAAAGGTCTCATCGTGATACAAAACTGTGGGCCTATCCCAACAGTAACCCAAAACCCTAACTGTGACAATTAGCCTTTTTGTACTTTGAACTGCTGCTTTCTGGTCACACCGTAGCTTCCTGCAGTCTTCTGCGATTTTCGGCGCTGATTGCGGGTATGGGCGCCGCTTCCTCGGTCACTCCCCTTCTGTCCTTTATCTTTAATACCTGGGCCTATTGCTCCTTCTCCGTTTATGAGGGTAGCTGATCCCTCTTGTCGTTGTCGCTGCCTTAAATGCAGTGGTTGAGCTCTCTTCTTAGCCACTTCAGGTACTATTTCCTTTGACTTTCTTGTTTCGACCGCCGTGATTTCTGGCCCGCGATCCACGGTGGGAAATGTGCTACGACATCATACCTTTATCACATCTCTTATATTCCTAACTTATCAGCATCACCAAAACTGTCTTTCCTCCAAAAATTGTCCATCTTCTACCAAAATTAGCAGCTTTTATTGTAGCTGCAGGGCCCTGCTCCAACATTCCCCTAACACTTACTTGTGGCTCGTCCTCGAGCCACTAATAGATGGCTTCTATTTCTGTAGGTTCTCCTTGGCTTCCTGCAAAGTCCTTGTGAATCTCTCCCTGAGTCCTGCGACATCTTTGTCCATAGCTTCGACACAGTCTTGTGCTGCTTCAACCATAACTTGCTAATCATGGGGTCTTCTGTGCTATCAATTACACTCTTGCTTGCAGTGAACTCCTTAACCTTCTTCTCAACTGCATCGACTAGCTCTGCGATTTGTTCCTAATACAACTGAAGCATATTATTGAATTGTATCTCTTTTCCTCGCAACCTTTGTGCTTCCTGTTGCAAACGGTTCATCTCTGCCATCTTCTTCATCTTTGCAAGAGCTCCTAAGCTCTTGACTTCTTCCTTTATTGCTGATGTTGTATTCTCTATGTTTTGGATGCTCTGCTGCAAATCCAGTCTATCTAGGTGCTCTTCTAGCTCCGACCATGTCTCAACGATCACTTAGGATGGACCCATTGGCGGCATTTATTGCATGGACAAGACAATAGCCCATGCCCCGCTCCTCATTAATTGCTGAAAACCCATTCAAATTTCCCTCGAAAATTGTGCGCAAGCAGCGGTCTCGACCAAGATTTACCAAATCTAGGACAACGTATACCTGTCATATCTACATTAATTGCTTGTCAGAAGGTGAAGTGACTGGCCCTCTTTCCCTTTCAAAATCGTCTTTGCAGCACGGGGAACATCGCCTCGCTGCGATGTAACACCGCATATTCCTGGACCAAAAAGTTGTCGTGAAACTCTGCAACGTTCAAAACTCCACAACATTAAAAACTCCGTAATCGTCCTATGTCTTGTGCAAAATAAACTTTCCTGCTGCGATTCTTCCTACTTAGAACTTTTTCACCTGGTGTAGACTAGTTATGGGTGCGATGCCTCCTTTCAACTACACTGGACATTTGAACCTCTTAATTCTCTGTGTTAGGGTTGGGAGGTGGAGTGGCTATCACTATAAAGCTTAAGCCTACTGCCATTAGTCAAAGTAGGAACAAGTTCCTCGTTCAGTTTACTGAGCTGAACGACACCTCCTTCTGTGACTTACTGAATCTGATATGGCCCCAACCAATGTGTCTTGAATTTCTCGGTAAACTTAACAAACTTGTTGTCATAAAGGAGCACTAGGTCTCTTGTCTGAAAAATCTTTCTCTTGATGTGCCTGTCATGCCAAGCTTTTTCTCTTGCCTTCTGCACTTTTTGATAAAATCCTGCGATGAATCTGTGTTTTTCTAAGGCAAGCAGCTGCGCTAATCTTTCATTCATCGTATCTGTATCAGCCATCTCAGTAAGTTGAGCAATTCTTAAACTAGGAATAATATATTCCATAGGCATAACAACCTCTTGTCCATACACCAAGCTAAAAGGTGTGTGTCCTGTAAGTTTCTTGCATGTAGTCCTATAAGCCCATAATACAGCATTAACCCTGAGGTCCCAATCATCTCTTTGGGTGTTATGGATCTTAGTAAGAGTATTTTCTAGGATCTTGTTAAAAGCCTCCACCATACCATTATCTTGTGTGTGGTAGGGAATGCTCTTATGGTGCTGTATCTGAAATTCCTCTGTCAAGGACTCGATAGTGCAGCTGTAGCAGCATCACAATTCCTTACTGCTTTGGCCTCTACCCACCTAGTGAGGTATTCTATTCCTGTGATGATGTATCTCGCACTAGTTCATTTCCCTGGTGGGTTGATAGGACCCACGAAATCTATATCCCACTTGTCAAATGCCTGCAGTGTAATCTGTGGTCGCAATGGTATTTCATCTCTCCTCGACGGTTTTCCTACCCTTTGGTAGATATCACAGCATTTGCAAGACTCCTTAGTGTCTTTATGAAAAGTAGGCCACCATAATCCTGCAGCTAGAATTTTTTGAGCAGTCGGCTTTCCTGCAAAATGACCTCCTGCAGTACCTGAATGTGCTTCTCTGATAATGGCCTCTTTCTCGTGTGGCATAACGCATCTGCGCAGGACTTCATCTGGACCTAACTTGTATAAATGTCCTGCAATCAAAGTGAAATATGTTGATTTAACAACTAATTGTTTCTTTTGCTGCTTAGTAAACTCAACTGGTGCCCACCCTGTAGTGAGAAAGTGAATAATATCTGCGTAATGCTCATTTGCGATCTAGATAGAAAATAATTGCGCATCTGGCAAATTATCCTCTAAATTACTTGGTTCTTCTCCCGAGTCTATCCATGATAGATGATAAAGTCTTGCATTTAATCTCCCTGGTTTTACAATAATTTCAAAATCATACTCCTGAAATAGGAGTAACCATCTGCAAATCCTTCCCCCTAACAATGGCTTATTGACCAAATACTTTAAAGCGGAATGGTTAGTGGACATCTTGAATGGGGCACCCAACAGGTAGTCCCTGAAATTCTGTAGAGCATACACCATAGCTCATCCTTCTCTTTATGTAGTGGTGTAGTTCTTTTCTGTGGTAGATAACTTTTTGCTTGAGTATGCAATAGGGTGATCGATACCCTCTTCTCCTGGCTGTGTTAAGACAATCCCCAGTGCGATGCTAGATGCATCCACATGTACATGAAATGGTTTGTTCCAATCTGGAAATACTAAGATGGGTGCTGTAACCATCTTCTCTTTAAGAGTGTCTAAACTTTGTTGGCATTCCTCATTACATAGGAATTTCACTTCTTTCTTTAACAAATTTTCCATAGGTGTTGTGATCTTTGCATACCCTTTGATGAATTTTCTATAATACCCTGTATGACCAAGCACTGTCCTCAATTGCCTGACTAAGTTGGGAGGTAGAAGATTTACAATGATGGCAATCTTTGTAGGATCTACCATCAAGCCTTGTCTGCAAACAATATGACCCAACAAAATACCAAATGGTGCACAAAATATATATTTCTTCAAGTTAAGAGAAATCTGATATTGCCTACATTTCTCTAACATGAGCCTTAAATCTCCTATATGCTTTTTGATTAATCCAAATACAGTCCAATCATCGAAATAGACTTCTAAGAATTTATGGATGTATTCCTTAAAGACAACAACTACTACTCTAGAAAAAATAGCTGGTGCATTTTTAAGACCAAAGGGCATTACCGTATACTAGAATGAGCCCCATTTTGTCGCAAAGGTGGTCTTATGTCGATCTTCTGGATGGATTCTTATCTGATGATAGCCTGAAAAGCCATCGGTGAATGAGTATATCTCCTATCCTCCCACATTGTCTAAAATTTCATCACTAAAAGGTGTCGGAAATGGGTCATGAAGTGATGCATCGTTGAGTTTGTGCAAATCGACACAAATCCTGATTTCTCCTTTAGTTTTCTTTTCCTGCACAACCATGGGACTAACCCATTCGCTCTCTTCTACTGGCTCAATGATGCCTGCTGCTAGCATCTTATCAATCTCATCCTTAACTTTTTCTTTATAATGAGGATTTAATCTATATGGATGCTGCTTAACTGGCCTAGCATCCTCTTTCAAAGGTATCCTCATGACTCCCAAATCTCCTACTATTCCATTCATCTCTATAAACTTAGTGGGAAATAAGTCCTGATAGTCATGCAACAAATCTGTGATGTGTCCTACCATTTCATCATCCCAATAGTCTCCAATAGAGGCAAACTTTGGTTCTATTTCTATGCCAATATTGATCTTTTTAATCTTAATAGGCTCTGTGACAGCTGGAATCTCTAGCTTTGGTCCATCAACTTCGTGAGTCCCTTCTGACTCTGGAATGTTGATACTGGGAGGATTCTCATCCTCGTCACCTGTCTCTTCTGCGAAGTTGTAACACTCTAGCACGTGTTCTAACTGGATGGCCCAATCAGGCTGAGCATACACTGGTAGGGTACAATAATCAAATATCTTAGTATTTATAGTCTCTAGAGCCTGATCAATGCTTGGATACTCAGATTCAAAAGTGAAGGTGAGTAGAAAGCTGTCTATCATAACTGGCCATGTAATCGTTCCTCTACGCAACTTTGTCTCAGTGTACCAGTTCCTTGGGATTGTGTCTAAAGTGTGAATGAATAGGTGAACCCATTCATCCTCTGAAATGCCCGACCAATTCTATTCAGAAATCTTAATATGTGACCTGGGGTCACTTTATCCTGTATATTTCTGCTGCAAACGCTTCTTGTCATTAGAGAATCTGATCACCATCAATCTCTTAAAATCATCCCATGATGCGATATTTTCTTTATGTGCATGCCACCATCTTGCAGGTGTGGCTCTTACTGCAAGGTCAATAGCTACCATCCTCTGCTCATGAGATATTTCCTGCTCAAACTATTGTAAAAATTCATTGACGTCTGCTAAGCCATCAAATGACGGAATATCCTTAATCTCTGTTCCAATCCATCGCAGTGACTTAGTCATAAATGCACATCTGTGAGCTGAAACTTCATAAAGTCTATTCTGCCAATTTTCGAAACCAACGTCCGAATCTGATGCACACGAGCTATCGCATCGCCAACTAATATTTCCTTCTGTGGTGGGATTGATATAATCACTCTGGTTAGTAGTCATATGATAGAGGCTCTCCATATTATGCACCTCTTCCTCTTCTCTGATAGGTTCAATGTATCGAGGACCCTAAAAAGGATCCAATGGTGTGATGACTCGAATCTGTTTATCCTCAAAGGTCATTTTTCTTTTCTTCAGATTGATAACAACCATGTTATCAATTTCCCAATCAATACCTAATAAAGTTGGATACGGTCTGCTATCGCCAATAGATTCTATGACTTCAAAATCTACAAAGCTGTGAATTCCATCAATATCAACTGGTACTTGCGGTAATCGACCTAGTGGTGATACCCTCTGCTGATTGGCTAATCGCATATGGATAGGTGATCTGGATAACTTATGGCTACCCATCTGTTCCCATGTCTACTTGGTAAGAACATTTACCTCTGATCCTAAATCTAGGATTACCTCATCCATTTCAAACTCTCCAATTTGTGTTGTGAGTCTCATTTCTCTTCTTGTTCTTGTATGGCCCATAATATTATGAACAGCATGTTGCATACTACTCATGGAAGAAGACTACTGATACTGATCTACAATGCGTTGAAGCTCTCCTATGGATTTCTCATTTCTTACAAGTTTCAAGTAGCTTCGCAGGAAGGATTGTACACTTCCTGTCAACTCATCCTCCTCGCACCTTCCAGATGTGGTAGCCTACGATATCTGCACAGGACTAACGCCACAAGATTTTTGCTGCGGTACACCCCTACAAGGCAATATCTGTGACCCTGATGGTGTAGGGTCAGTAAAGAAAGTTTTAGCTTGCTGAAATGTTTCTTTGTTCTTCTACAGGTCAAGTGGTGTAGATTTATCAGTGGCTTTATGCACCCACTTTGGACCTGTATTCTTTTCTGCATCCTGTGATGTCCTACTAGTAGAAGCACCGCTGTGAGTCACAACATTGACTCTTGGTTCTGGTTGTTTCTGCTCAGTAACGATAAGCTGAATATTCTGGTTTACTGCTGGCTTAGGATCCTTAATCTTGGCTATCAAGATAGGACATTCTTCTATATTATGATTGTAGGACTTGCAGTACTTACATGTTGAAGTAGGGTTCTAACAATCCCTAGCATAATGTCCTATGGCTCCACAGTTGTAACAAACAATTGGTCCACAGCCACAGCCAAAGCCTCCACCATGGCCTCTTCCTCTGAATCCTCCACCATGACCATCATGAGCCAGTTTATGCTGTGGACCTGCTACTGGTCCCGATGTCTCTGACTGGACTCTGTAGAAGTCATGTTTTCTCTCTATCATGAGATCATAAGCTCTACAATTATTTTCATCATGTCCTACTGACTTAGAAAAGTTACAGTATAAATTCTTAGGAGTTTGTACATACTTCTGAAGTAAAGGGCATTCTTGTGGTCTATGTCCTATTGTTCTACAGATTTCACACCATGGCCCTTGATTCTATACTAAGGGGTTAGGAGCCCCACTTGCTATATACTCAACAAATACTGGACAATTATCTTTGGTATGGCCATGTCCTTTACACTTTGTACACCATAATTATTGTTCAACCTCTTTTCCTTTCTTAATCTCATGTAACTGTAAAGTGAGATTGGCTAACTGATTGTGTAAGTTTGTCATACTTGCACTAGTATCAGCTAAAGGTGAAGCCTCTAGTTTCATTGCCATCTCCAATGCTTCATCCTACGTATGGAGTTTCTGTTGCATTAGTGGAAGTATGATATGAGGGACCAGTGCTGCGATGAACCATTCCTTATGCTGCTCCGGCGCAAACTCAAAACTAACTTGGTATATAAGAGCTTTAAATTTCTGATCAAAATCCCATACTGACTCTGTGGGTAACTGTTTAATGTCTTTAAGTTCTGTGATACATTGTGACTCAGACTTGGGTTTCTTAAATTCCTTAATCATTGCGGTCCTGACCTTTATGAGTGTTCTATTCTGCACTGATGTATACTTCATATACCATGTTAAAGATCGTTCTCTAAGTGTAGTGGCCAACTGGACAAGCTTAGTATTGTCATCCTGGATCTGTTTAATGGTCCATATAGCTTCACATAGGAACCAATGTTGTTTTGGCTCTTCTGCCCCTGTACCCCTAAAGGTAGGTAATTTCATGTCATCCCCCATGCTGTTTCTATGAGGTGGATTCTGATTTGCTTTATTACTACCACTTGGCGGTGTAAATGTAGATGATGTAAAGGTAGTATGTATTGTGTGAACTACTAGATGGAGTTATTGCAGGATTATTCTAAGTCCCGGTTTGTTTTTGTGGGGTATAAGGGTGGTAAGGGATACCCCATGCTATTCTTTCTCTATTACTTTAACTATGTTCTCTAGTACTGTCTGAACTGTCTTCAAAGAAGGAAGATCTGAAATCTACTTTATATCTCTTACCGCTATGTGTACATCCAATTTCTTTAGAATCACTCTCAAACTCTTGTGACATTACACGTACTTAACTTGTTCATCTGAGAATATATCCAGTACTCCTTTTTCATATAATAACATCTTAAGGAACATATTTAAAGAGTTTAAGTACTGACCACGATATCCTTTGAAGAAGTACCTCTTTGCTTCGCTGAAACTCTTTCATTGATCAACTGCAAACTCTGTAATGAAACCTTCCAAGAAACTCACAAGCCAGAAGTCTACCGCCCATGAAATAGGATTATCTACACTCTTCACGGTGTGAATCAGCTCCGGTGTCCAGACAATGTTCTGTTTCTTCTTGAATGCATGCTTATCATTCAACTTTGACAACCAATCATACAACTCATTTGCATAGGTCACAAAAAATATCTCATGCAAGTCTGTGAATATATGTTTCTATAACCAGTCCTCTGTACTCACCCTAGGAATCTTGTTTTCTTTCTTAGAAAATTCTCTTTCCTTAGACTCAACCCACTGGTTAAGTTCTTCTTTAGTAGGATGCCACCAGAACATTAGCTCTTCAATTTGTTCAAAACCGGTGACGGAACCATTTATTGGTCTTCTCTGGGCAGACCCAGGTTTACTTTATTGTACCAACAAAACCCCTAGCTCATTGGCCCTTTTGGGAACAGACCACAAAATGGCCTGAAGTTTCACCTGAAGTGATCCTAGATGGGGTGGCTGAAGAATCAGGTTTCCTCAACCAGGTTCTGTAGCATCTTGGGTTCTCTTGACTCTAATTAACCAGCTAAATCTCTTAGAAAGGGTTGTTTCTCTCTTCCTAGCTGACTCTTCTATGGGACTAACTCTTATCACATTGTAGCCTCTAGGATGATGCACACACTTTCTCTTCTGCTCAACTCTTAACCTACGACATCACACACCGCATCTCCCCCCGACAGTGCGGTATCAGCCTTTCTATGCCGCGGTACTCTCTACAGTAAGACTCAATATGCTCATCAACTCTCAAGGTCTAGAGGCTTCCTCCCTGGGTATAATAGCTTAGTTAACCTTCATTAGGGTGTTAAACAACCTTACTTAAGATTCTACAGTTTAACACGCTTAACATCAATTACGCTCAACTTGCTGAACTAAATATACAGAAGTCACTTAAGACTGTAGCTGTTAGCTGTCGTAAATCAAGCACTGATAAACTCATATACAAAATAATTGACACATTCAACTCGTATTTAACCTTCTATGCTACTATAACTGAAGGAAAGCATACATACATTCATTAATTGGTAAGCAAAGTTCATGTAACGGATAACAGATAGCGAATAAGTAAAGCACAATCACATGAAACAGTCGCACAACACACGGATGTTACGTGGTTCACTTCTAGGAGGGAAGCTACATCCATGGGAACTGCTTTTGTATTATATCTTGAGAGAGTAGACACAGTTCCACTGCAACCTCTTATGCAGCCTGAGATCTTTTGGGAAACTCCACGCACATAGCTAGGAGCCCTTCTCTTAGATCTTTTCTCTTCCTATAATGCTTTCTTCTTACAATATACCCTTCTCTCTCTCTCAATCCCTGTGGATTGTTACATTCATGATCAAGGAGCTGGATACTGGTTATAGTAAGATAACTACAGACTAAACACAGAACCAGAGTTCGACTCTTCCTCAATGTCTCACAATACTGATGACAACTAGTCACAACCCGACTGACCAACCAACTAACTAACTCACTAGCTAGCTAACCCTTCATAATACAAAATACATGCTTAAATAGGTGGCCTGAAGGTCTCACCGTGATACAAAACTATGGGCCTATCCCAAGAGTAACCCAAAACCCTAACTGTGACAGTCGACCTTTCTGTACTTTGAATTGCCGCTTTTTGGTCACACCGTAGCTTCCTGCAGTCTTCCATGATTTTTGGCGCTGATTGCAGGTATGGGCGCCGCTTCCTCGGTCGCTCCCCTTATTTCCTTTATCTTTAATACCTCGGCTCGTTGCTCCTTCTCCATTTATGAGGGTAGCTAAGCCCTCTTGTCGTCGCCGCTGCCTTAAATGCAGTGGTTGAGCTCTCTTCTCGGCTGCTTCAGGTACTATTTCCTTTGACTTCCTTGTTCCGACCGCCATGATTTCTGGCCCACAATATACGGTGGGAAATGTGCTATGACATCGTACCTTTATCACATCTCTTATATTGCTAACTTATCGGCATCGCCAAAACTGTCTTTCCTCCAAAAATTGTCCATCTTCTACCAAAATTAACAGCTTTTCCTGTAGCTGCAGGGCCCTGCTCCAACAGGTTTTATCTCTAGATTATTGACAAATCCAAAGATATCAAAAGATGTATAAGAATCCAAGCCAATCTATCTCTTGCAATCCTAACTATATTTATAGGCTTGCACCTTTACATTGGTGGTCCACTTAAGTCAACTTCCTAACTACTTGTACCAAAATCTACAAAAGGATGACCATAATCCACATAATTCGGTCCAAATATACAAAATATGACCAAAATACATAAAATATAGTTAATCCTCCTTGCGCACCATCTTCCACCTTGCGCAACATATTTGACTTTGCGCAGTATCCCCGATGTTGCCCAGCTAACTATCCTCAAAACTTCATGCCAACAATTATTCTATGAATGTTTCTTCCTTCAAATAGACCTAATAGGGCATGAAACATTTCTTTTGAAGTCTGCATTGATTCTACTTGAGGAATCAGGTTATCCTTAATGGAATCAGCTATGATCCTTTTTTATACGGTCATATCCTTCTTGTCCTTGGATTTGGATTCTTCTCCTTATGGTTCTTTCACTTCCTCTTTCACAAACTAGTCTAGATAATTCTCTTGGAGTATGAGCATGATCCTATACTTCCATGCTCTAAAGTTTTCAACCCCTTGAATATTTTCATCTAGCTTGGTATTCTTTGTCATCTTTAGAAGACTAAGAACCTAAATGGAAAAATATGGAAATACACCTACTTTTAGAAAGCAACTCTCGAATGACCTCAATCTGGATGTCCTAGGGTTTGAAACTGAAACACTAATTTTGCAGTTGATATTAGAGGTGGATCTAAATAGTGGAAACAATGTGCCTTCCTAAGGTGAGGTATACTATAACTTCACTTTTCTAAGATTGATGATGAAACCTCAGGAAACTGAAACCCTAGTTTGTCTCGACAAGTAAGAGGTCCAAAATTGAAAATTCTTGGAATTCAATTCTGTCTCCACAGAAAGATGTTCGCTTCAGAGGCAACTTGGGAGAGCCCTCTTTTCTGGTTGATTTGTCAAGGTATTTGTTTAGAAAAACAAACCCTAGTTGTGCAGTGCTTCCTTTCAGGGTGGCTCTAATACCATGTTGAATTTTCTTAAATTGATTAGATGATATCTTAAAACAATTAGTCATTAGAAGATCACTAAAAAAACAACATGCACATAAACATAAGAACAAAAGAACACAATTATTTTCCTCGGGGAAACCACAAGGGATAAAACCCCGCAAAAATTCCTTAGTATAGAACTCAACAAATGCAATGTAAAACCTAGACAACTGCTGCTCTCTTATTTTTGGTGCACTAATCCTTCTCTCTCTTGCTAAGACATCTTGAGTGGGTGAGTACAAATGAAGGGTAGAGCCTCCCTATTTATAATATTCAGTTGAATTGACTTCTAACCTAGCATGGTTGACTTCTCTAACTGGCCCACTTGACAACTTGACACCAAAAATAACATTTATTATATTGAAAATTGGGTAATGTTGACTCGACTTACATTTAGAGGTTTACATTTCTTCTTTCAATGACACTAACAAGACCAAACTCATCTCCCGAAGGAGGAATACAATACATCTTAGAATATCTTCTAAATTTACAATAATTTAACATTCTATGATTCCTACGTTCATAATCCTGTCGAGCTCAGCCTTTACTCTTTCTTTGTATCATGTATTCAGATGATACAAACGATGTCATGCTAGCTTTACATCTGGATTCAAAGGGATCTTCATCTCTTCCAAATCTCCTAGTATCCCCTTCATTTCATAAAATTTTGTCGAAAACAGATCTTGAAACTCATGTAATAGATCAATGATCTTTGCCATTGTTTCTTCATCCCAGTAATCTCCAATATTCATGAACTTCGGTTGCTCCTCTATCCCAATATTAACTTTTCAAATATTCAATTGCTGATTGATTTTATCTATCGCCATCTCAGGTACCGCGATAGCCCAAATTCCTTTTGTTTCTGGAATGTTGATGTTCCTTGGATCATCACCATCATCAGGCCCTCCTATCACGTTGTAACACTCCATCAGTGATTGCAGCATTGGTGCTTCATGTGGTTCCACAAGATATGTGACTGGAACTACCTTCAAAACAATGTCGTGGATACGCTGTAGTGCACTATGAATGACTGGATCAACATCCACAAAAATTAAGGTGTGACTAAAACAGATCGACAACTCCTCCCATGTGATGATTTCTCTATGAATTCTAGTTGATACGTACCACTAGAGCAGAATTTCATCCAATGTATGCACAGAAACATGTACCCACTCCTCCTTTGGTCACAACACCCACATGGTTTGACATGTAATCAAATGATCATTAGGATCATTATGCCCATCATATTTCTCATCTTGGTAATATTATATTACATTGAAGCAAAATTCCATCAACATGGGACACTGTGACCACCATTGATCGGCTTCTTATGGGTCACCCACCACCATGTTGGAGTAGCATTTAATGCTTCATCCAATTCCAACAACCTCTATGGTTCTGACACCCTATCTTCAAAATCAACTAGAAATTCAAGTAAATAGGGTAGTCCTTCATATACTGGAAAATTGACAATCTCTGTTGCGACTCATTGTAGCTACTAAGTAATTAGCCCACACTTCCAAATCGATACCTCATGCATTCAATTCTGCCAATTCTCCAAAGAATCATCAAATTTCAAATATGTAGAGCTATATCTTTTCCTACCCAGATCTTTGTTAATAATAGGTTGGATATAGTCTTCTTAGATGTTGTACGCATGATCCCATCCCCCTACAAGTTCTTCCTTAACTAGTTCAAGATACCTTCTTCCTTCATTTGGATCCATCGAAGATATGACTCTGATATCGCACTTCTCAAAGGTCCTCACCCGCTTCTTGAAATTAATCACTACCAAGCTCTCATTAGCCCATCCAATACCTAACAGTGCAAGATATGAGCTTCCATCATCAACAACCTCAATAACATCGAAGTTCGTGTAAGTCTTCATTCCTTCAACTTCCACTGCTATATGTGAAACATGTCCAATCAGTGTCACTTTGGCCTGGTTATCTAGTTGCAGCTGTACAGGGGACCAAACTAGCTGTGGGATCCCCATCTTATGCCATGTCTACTTTGTCAAAATGTTGACATCCGAGCCTAGATCCAGAATGATTGAATCTACCTCATAATCCCCAATCTGAATATTCATTCTCATCTCTTTCCCCATTTTATTTTTTTGCAGGGAGTTCATAGAAAAATCCCTCCGCCCTTTCTCTGGTTGATGCAGTAGAATCTCAATATCGGTGAGCACATTAGGGTATTTTTCCAGTGACATACAACTTTCAAATAAGTTTTGCAAGGTACCATGCTGTTAGGATGGTCTTGCTACCAAAGTTGAATAAAAAACATATGACATTTCATAAACATGCAACTTACCCAGACATCTTCTTATTGCATCATGTGCTTCAAAGAATGTGTCCCTCTCAGTGTCAACATCAAATTGCACCTTGTTCTTTCCATCCAATCGGACTTGTGGAATCAGGCCATCATCTCCTGTTCTCGTACCTCTGCGAGTAATGACAACAACATCAACAAAATGAACTCTAGGTTCTACTGATATCTTCGCAACTGTTGGTCCCTAGTTAGGTGGTAGATTTGATATATGGTTCACATTCAAATTTTCATTTTGATTCTAGGTCTACAACTGTGGAGGGTTCCTTGCTTGCCACTTTGTGATCAGTTGCAGACAGTCCTTAACAATGTGATCTGCAGCGATAAAATAAGTACATTGTGCTTATAGGTTCAATAAATATCTTTGGTAATGTCCCAATACTCCTCAGTTTTAACATTATATAGCCTCCACGACCTCGTCCTCGTCCTCGACCAAAGCATCTGCCTTGTCCTCCTCAGAATCCTCCACAAAATCCTCCTTAATGTTGATACTATGGTTGATTGAACTGTTGTTGCGAAGAGGGATTCTACTGCGGTTGCACCATAAGAGGAAATTTGAGGTCTAAAATGGGCCTCCTAAGGAAAATAATAAAATAATAGTTAAAATACTAAAATAATACTTATTAATTTTGGAGGAAGAATTGGAAAAACTACTTTTTTGTTCCTATTTTCGAGATATATCCCTATGTTTTTACTAAAATTCCAAGAAGGAGAGCTCGTTGGATGCGGAATTTAATTTCACATCGAACGAGTACCCACACTGCATACTTTTGATGGACACCGCTACCCCAAAAACAAGAAATTCCTGAAAAAACATGATGATGACATCATCATCACATTTTTTCAGGTATTTCTTATTTTTGGGGTAGAGAGGTCTGTTAAAATTATGCAGTGTGGGTACTCGTTGGATGCAGAATTAGATTCCGCATCCAACGAGCTCTCCCACCTGAAATTTGATTAAAAACACAGGGAGATATGTCAAAAATACGAGCAAAAAAGTAGTTTTCTTTTATGACAAATATGTCAATTCAACCATTATGGTTGACTCATTTTATTGAAAATCCATTGGTTCTTGAATTCCAACTCACAAAGTTTATTGTTGGCGCATTTTCTTATAAGGCCCATTTTATACCCCAAATTTCCTCTAATGATATTGTGCTTGAGTGTATGGTTCCTAAATATACCACGGTAGCTACAAAGCATACTGCATCTGGTTGTACTATGGCGGCGATGGAGCAAACTACAGTTGTGGAACAAACTGTAGTATGTGGTTGTGGCTATTGTACAAACTATGGGTACGACTGTGGTTGTACCACCTGTGGTGGCTATTGCGGTGGTGGTATCTCCGTCAATCAATGGTCTTCTCCCTTCACCTAATATGCATCCATTTTTCTCTCCTGGAGCAAATCATATGCTTGACAATCCTTATCTTCATGCCCAAAATATTGACAAAACATGCAATACAAATTCGTCGTCTTCGAGATCATCTTCTGCATAAATACAAAATCTTCATGTCGATGTCCATGAACTTGAAAGATGTAGCACCATGGAATGTCACCATTACTTAATGAATTTGGAGCTTCTCACAGCAGGTAATTTCAAAAATCCAAGCACTGATCCTTATGATGTCCTTTCACATGACATCGGGTACAGAAAATTTCTTCGTGATCTTCCCTTCTTGATGTCTTGCAATGGGATTGTTAGGTTCACAAGTTGTGATTGAATCGTATTCATATAAACTCTAGTTTCACCAATTTGAATTGTATGAATTTGGAGCTTCTCACAGCAGGTAATTTCAAAAATCCAAGCACTGATCCTTATGATGTCCTTTTGCATGACATCGGGTACAAAAAATTTCTTTGTGATCTTCCCTTCTTGATGTCTTGCAATTGGATCATTAGGTTCGCAAGTTGTGATTGAATCGTATTCATACAAACTCTAGTTTCACCAACAGGTGAAGCTTCCATCTTCATCGTGATTTCCACAGCCTCGTTCTATGTCTCAATATTTTGTTGCATCAAGTGCATCCTAATATGTGGTACTAATGTCATGATGAACCACTCCTTTTGTTGTACGTCACTCATTCGAAAGCTGAATTTTTCCACCAACATATTTAATCACTGATCAAAATTCCAAACACTCTCATTTGGATATTGCTTGATCTCCTTTAACTATGTGATATATAACGCTTCAGACTTAGGCTTTCTGAACTCCTCTATCAATCCTTTTTTTATCTCATCCAGATTCTTCGCTGGAGTCCCGATGGGAACTTGAGTAAACTTCATGTACTAGTCTAGTGCATGACCTCAAAATGTTGTTTCTAGCTGACCTTTATTAACATCATCAAACTTGAACTTGCTTTATAGTCCAAACTGCTTCACACAGGAACCCGTATTGTTCAGGATCCTTGGTCCTATTCCCATGAAATAGAGGTAATTTTACATCATCGCCCGTCATCTTGGGACTTCTTCCTACATTTTCCAATCCACTACTATTAGAGTGTTGATGACACGTTGGAAAAATTGGTGTTGAGCTCGTATTTCTTCCTGAGTGCAGTGCAGTGAAAGTAGGTGTGAGTACGTTGTTACTTTGGGTTGGTCTTTCTTTGGGTTAGGGCGTAGCCTGGTCTTCTCCTTCATCACTATAGGGTTCTTTGTCTCTTGTCATATTTTCTCATAGCCTCTTGTCTCAGTCGCAATAGGACTCTCTCCTGTCCTCTTCCTCTTCTATTGTTGAAACCTTCACTTCACAGAAGACCACTTCCTTCTTACGCTTCCCTCACAGTCTCATTGTAACTCACATCCATCTACCCTATATCATTCCATCCAACCCTCATATCTACGGTACCCACAACCTCCACACAATAGGGATCTACTCATTAGAGTTCATCTTCAATATCCCTTTTTCACAGATGAGCATCTTAATTGAAATTTGCAACATAACAAAAACCTACCTCTTGGTCATTTGAATAAACCCCTTTCCGCGTCGCTGTAATATTTTATTGTGTCAACTGTGAACTCAGTGATGTATCCTTCCAACATGTTTTCAAGCCAAACTTTGACATCCCTTGATGCCCTGTTATCTACCTCCTGTAGTTTCCAAATCAACTCTGGGGTCCAGCAAGTGGGTTCGCCTCCTTGGAAATTTTTTTTCCGATAGGTCAAATGCTCCAACCACGAATACAAGATTATCGAAAAATTCATTGAAGAAGTACTCGTAAAGATAAGAATACAGGTACCTTCCTAGCCATTGTTCTGTCATTAATCCAAATTTCTGATTCTCCTTTATTGCGAATTCCCGAGCCTTCTCATCGAACCAATCTTGAATCTCTGATCTTTTTGGATGCCATAGCATATTCTCCTTCTCTGTGCACTACGGTCCTAGAAATAGAACCATTTTTGACACAGATCTCTCTATAGGGGTTCACTCTTTTTCGACACCGTTAACTCAACGATCTCTTTGAGCAATGGCCCAGACAGGTTTTAACCTGTCTAGCAACACCTATGGAGCAGATGAGGTCTCACCAGAGATGTTCAAGGGAGAATTGTCGAAACCATGTTTCCACAGTAAGAAGGAAGGTTTGTGCATCTATTGTATCACACCATTAATTTAGAGATACAAGCATTGGTTAATTTATCATAAATTGATATCATCATTCATCAGATCGCATGAACATATTCAGATTGCAGTAGGAGAATCAATGCATGAACAGATCTAACAACATAACATGATTTAAAACATAAAAGCATTGCATCATTCATAAAGAAGCATCATATTGTCGCATTAATCACATCATAGGAAAAAACATGAAAACATAAAGAAGCAAAATAACACAGTGTTTCCATCAACTCTTTGTCATGTCATATTACTTTCACATCAAAACTACAGGTTCTCAAAATAGCTCCACAATTTAGATCTTGCATCCAAGGCAAATCATAGATCCACTCTCTAGGTAAAAAAAAGGATCATTCAATATTACAACTCCTATATTTATTTATAGGCTTGTGCCTTTTACAAAATGGTCTACTTAGATAAACTTCCTAACTACTTGGACAAAAAACTACAACATAATGACCAAGATTTACAAAATATGACCAAAATCTACAAAATATGTCCAATCCGCCTTGTGCGCCATCTTCTTCCTCGAACACCAAATTTTAACTTGCGCATCATCCTCGTTGATGCGCAACTAATTATCCTCACAACTTCCTGCCAACAATGATGGTCTAAAGACATATCTTCATTTTTCCCGCAACATGAAGACCAGAATTTGGAACAAATTGAGAGCTTTGATATCTCTTAGGACCACTTCTCAAGAAAAGGAAAAAGTATGTGAAGGTGAAGGTTTATCTAAATAATTCAATATCAAGACTACTTAAGGGCCCAAACCCAGTTTCCACAACTCCTAGAATGGAAAGAGTACATATCATATGTATTAATTGTCGTAAAATCCTGGAAATTCAAGTATGATGCCTGAAAAACTAAGTAAAGTGGTTTTTTTCAAGAAAATAATCAAAATCATTCAAAAATACTAATACCACACACATGGTTAGTGATTGGGTGCACAAACTCCAATGCTATATAAGGAAGGAATATGAGGTGAAGAAGGAGGAGACAAAGACAAAAGCAAAAGCATGCTGAAGAATTTTAAGGCTAGAAGGATTATTTTCCACATCAAGCTCTTGGTGACCATTGGAATGGATGGAGAAGGAGGGTTTATAGCAAAGGAGAATGGATTCACCTCCGTAATTGGGTTGTAAGCACTTTATTCCTATTTGTAATATGATGCAATTATAGTTTCCCCTAAATTTTGAGATTCAATCTATGTGTTAATACTAATTTTGAATTCAGGATTTGGTAGATAGTTTTCAAGTTTTTCAAAGTTTTTTAAGTTCACATAGGTAGAGCTAGAGGTAAGAAACTAGCAATAAAGCTGCAAATGGAGGCCTAAAGGCCATGGATTATCAAGAAAGTGCATCTTTTACAAGTAGCACGCTTCAAGAGTTTTTTTCATTTATTTCTCCCCTCTCTACTCTTTGAAAAAGATTAGGAATATTAATAAACTTTCAAATTATTCCATGTGATTCTATCGATCAGGACTCACCCACATATACTAAAGGATAGATAATGTTGTAAACACATCCCTGCAGTGATCTCTACTAACAATGTTCCCCAAACTGATTTTTGTACCCATGAAGGCTTGTACGAATTATGAGTCATGACATTCGGATTATCCAATGCTCCAACAAATTTCAAGCAGTAATGAATGTCTTGTTTCAGCCATAGCTAAGGAAGTTCGTTATTGGATTCTTTGATGATATACTTGTTTGTAGAAAAAATTGGAACTTGCATCTCAACCACATAGAGACGGTATTGAAGCTTCTAGAAGAAAACGAATTTGAACCTAACAAAGCAAAATGCAATTCTGGGAAAAAAGAAATAGATTTTTTAGGGCATATTGTTTCTGCCAAGGGAATCAAATTTGATCCCAAGAAAATTGTGGCAATCATTGAATGTCCTTCCCCAAAATCAATTACATCATTAAATTTATTTCTTAGTCTTGCAGGTTATTATAGAAGATTTGTTCGCAACTATGCACAAATTGTGGCTCCCTTAACATCACTATTAAAAAATGATGCTTTTAAATGGGATCAAGATGCATAAACTTGTTTTGAAAAGATGAAAAATCTAATGATATACACTCCAGTACTAGCAGCCCCATATTTCTCAAAAAAATTTATCCTTGAATGTGATGCTTCATGGACGAGCACAGGAGTCGTGCTCATGCAAGATAAACAACCCATCGCCTTTGAAGGCCGAAAGTTAAAACCAAGTGAGCAAACAAGGTCAACTTACGACAAAGAGAAGTTGGAAATAATGCATGCCCTAATTAAGTGGAAGCAATATTTGAAAATTTCTTATTAAAACATACCACAACAACCTAAAGTATATCATAACCTAGAAAAATCTCTCTCCAAAACAACATAAATGGGTGAGAAAAATCCAGGTTTTTTATTTTGACATTTTGTATAAAATGGGTAAGGAATATATCATTGCGGACTTCTTATCAAGAAAGCATGAAAGTGATGCCTGAATATGTGTCATTTCCTTAGTTATAAGTGAATGTATTTCAGAAGTCCAAACTGAGTATGTGAAAGACCTAGAGACAAGGAAACTAATTGAAGAAGTTGAAAGAAACAAGGGAACAAACTCTAAATACTCATGGGAGAAAAACAAATTAAGGGATAAACAAAGTATATATTTACCTAGTTTGTCAAAATTCAAATTTCAGGTCTTAAAACAGAACCATGATTCTCCGATAGTAGACCATGTTGGATTCTTTAAAACATACCATAATATTTGTCAGCCCTTCTTTTGGAAAGGAGTGAAGACTGATATCCATAAATATGTGGTTGAATGTGATACTTTATTGGCAGGGGTTTTGGTAAGTGAGTTACGTAGTGTCGCAATAGCTGTGCAAGCTCACACGGTACCCTGCAAGGCCAGATCAATGTGACGAGTGGAAGAATAACCACTTTTGAATATTTTATATATATTTTGACCAATTTTTGTCGCAATAGGTCAGTAGCAGTTAGAAGTTAGTTAGTAGTGGACCCTCAATGTAAATGCATGAGCCTATTTATAGATATTTTTTTTTGAAGATGTAGATGATCAGGGCGAGATATTAGTCACATGAGGTCTAGTGCGATATGTTTTTATGAAGAAGTTTCTATCATAACTGCGATTTTTCTGAGTTTTTCTTGATGTATTCAACCTCCGGTTGTGGAGAGAATTGTCTTGCCTTGGATATTTTCTGCAAAATGAATATATATATAGTTGATGCATAATATTATCTATTGAGCTCTCTATCTGTCTTGTTGCTATGTTATGATCTTTTGCAATGTTATGATACATTATGATGTTGCTGCATTCTCTGATATAGTAATGTTGATCTGTCTTATTTCCGCCACATCATGATCTAAGATGGTTAATATAGATAATATGACAAATGTTGGATGTACTCTGTGATTATGGAAGTGAGTTGATGTTGTTGAGATATCTCTGGGTCTATTGAATTATGCTGCTTCCTAGTCAGATCTGGTATCCTCCATTCCCCATTGTCGATAACCTGGTTTTGACAGCTCTCCCTTGAACATCTCTGGTGAGACCTTGTCCGCTCTACAGACATTGCTAGGTAAGCTAATCCCTACCTGGGTCGGTGCTCAGGGATATTGTGCTAGTTGAGCATCGACAGAGTGAGGACCCCTATTGATGAAGCTTTTCTAGTGGGTTTCGCCAACAAATGGTTTCGTTGCCGAGACCGAGTTGCAAGTAAAAGGAGGATATGTTTTGGCATCCGACTCGATCAAAGATTGAAGGGTGGTTTGATCTAAAGTTGTGGGAGTTTGATGAAACTGAAAATCAGAATCCGAAGTTGTCGATGGGCCACTAGCTGAATAGGTATATCCACAATGGTCCTCATGAATGTTTCTTTTGTGAATTTCCTGACCTCTTGCAGGAATGGCTGGAAAAGTTCACTAAGAAGAAGACAAACTTTCAAGGAGGAGAGCCAACATCTTGGACCCTAGAGTTGATCCAGGAGTTACAAGAAACCAATAATAAGGCATCACGAGCAGTTGAAGTCTGGTTGGATAGTATCTTGGAAGGATACATCACCAAGTTTGTATTCAAAACCAATAATTCCTTTAGTGAAGCAGAAAGAGAATTCTTCTGTGGACCTCGAGGAAGGTTCTTGTTGTCGATGTATCCGTCCATTAAGTAATGGTCTGTGAAAAAGGTATTCTAAAGATGGAACAAGAGTAGTGGAACTTTGGTGTGCGGAGGATGTAGGCACTGTGATGAAAGGGGGAGGTGTATGAAAAGGTAATGGGTAGATGGGCATGAGTTTTGGTGAGAATGTGAAGGTTGCCTACAAGGGGAGGAGCAAGGTTTCGAGAGAAGAGGTAGAGGATAGGAGAAGGTCCTGTTGCGATCAAAGTGCGATGCCATGAAGAACAACCACATGGGATGAAGTGACCTTTCTATGATGATGATGATGACCAGGCCCAGGCTACGCCTAGTAGGACGACAAGATCAAACCCCAGTAGAAACGTGTCTACACCTCCGTGCACTAATCCACCACAAGGAAGAAACATGCATTCTACATCGACATGCTCGACGTGTCAGCAATAGTCTAGTAATAGAGCACCGGCAGGAGGAAGAAGGCCCAGAATGGTGGGCGATGAAATGAAGTTACCGATAGTCAATGGAAATGGCACTGATGATCTAGAGCAGTACTGGTTCTTATGTGAAGCAATCTGGACCACACCAAATGTTAGATTTTTAACATTAAGCTAGAATTGTTAGGATCTTTAACTGAGAGAATAACAAGCACAACAATCAAACATAAGAGATAATGAACACAGTGTTTTTCCTCGGGGAAACCATAAATAGAGAAAACCATGCAACTTCCTCATAGATAGAATCAACACCAAAATAGAAAATCCCAAAACAACAATATGATCTCCCGACAGCAGTAACCTTCTTTCTATGTAGCCCCAGTGTCTTCTCCTTCCTCAACTATGCTCTACACTTGAGTGTGTATGATATGTTTGTTAAATAGAGAGGTCACCTCTCTATTTATATCGATTATCAGCATGACTAAAACCCTACTAGGGCTGACTTCACTAGGTGAGTCTAATAACCTTAGTGCCACAAAACTGCAGGGACTTTAACCCTAGACAATAGGAGGGTTACCCACAATGAATTGACATGACTTGTTTACATTATAGATCCTCCCGAGAGGAACATCAAGTAATGACATCATGACTCAATTACATTACAGACACATCCCAAAATAAACATCGGGGNTACATAGATGAATACATTCCAAAGTTACAAATACATCAACACTCCCTCTTAACTAGGAAGGTATTCTTTCGACACAATTTTCAGCACTAGTCTTCTTCTCTTCAAGTCTTCTTCATCTTTGAGTCTTCAAGTCATATTCATCATGGGATCTGCATCATCATGACTACTAGATCATCACTGTTGGATCATCACTTGATCTGGATCGTCATCAAGTCTGGCTCATCATCATATTTGAATCATCACTTGATCTGGATCGTCATCAAGTCTGGATCATCATCACATGCTATGTCAGAATGGTGCTATCTTGATTCTTCTCATCATAGGAAGTTCTATAGATTCAATCCTCTAGGCCTACCCTTCATGTAGGTCTTCATCAGCGCTTATATCTGACACTTAAGTCAGAATGGCCCACCCAAATCTTACATCTGACATCATCTTATCAGAAAGGCATGCCCAACACTCACATCTAAACTCATCTTATTAGAAAGGCCTAACAGTCACGTCTGACCATGTGTAAACACATGGCCAGAATGGCTCAGCACTTATATCCAATCATGTGCAAGCACATCGCATTGAAAAGGCTCTGCACTTACATCTGATCCCATCTTGTCAGAAAGGCATATCACTCACATCTGCCCATGTGTAAACACATCACATCAGAATGGATTAGCACTTATATCTGACCTCATCTTGTCAAAAATGCTCTGCACTTACATTCGACCATGTGTAAACACATCGCATCGAAAGGGTGTGCACTCAAATTTGATCATGTAGGAACTAATCCTATCATTGCATCAGAATGGCCCCCAGTCCCAGACTGAGCTAACTGGAAACTGACTAGGTGCCTCCATTCTCCTAGAGAATGGAAGTTTCCCTTACATCTGACCTACTCATCAGAATGGCCAACACTTACATCTGACATGGGAGGAACCTAATCCTTTATCCATGATAGAATGGTTCAGCCCTTACATTTGATCAAGTGGGAACACATCCCTCTCTCACATCAGAATGGCTTCTCAGTCCTAGGCTGAGTTTTCCTGGTAACTGACCAGGAACCTCCATTCCTAGAATGGAAATAGCACTCATATATGACATGGAAGGAACCTAAATCCTCTCACCATGATAGAATGGCTTAACCCTTACATCTGACCATGGAAGGAACTTAATCCTCTCCCATGTCAGAATGGCTCACAGACTCATCACTTCCCTTTGGAGGGAACCTTGATCTGGAGAACACCAAGCTTCTCCTTGAAGTAATCAAACTTCACCCTAGCCAATGGCTTCATTAACACATTAGCTATCTGATCATCTGTCGCAACATACTGGAGCTTCACTACTCCCCTCTGCACCATATCCCTAATATAGTGATACTTGATCTCAATATGCTTTTACTTGTCATGGAACACTGGATTCTCTGACAAATTCACACAACTCTGGTTGTCACAATGTATACAAGTAGCATCCAACTAGAGATCAAATAAATCATATAGTAGCCTCCTCAGCCATACTTCCTCACAACTAGCTGGACAAGCTATGACATACTCTGCTTCAGCTGTACTTAGTGCCACAATGGATTTCTTCCTGCTAAACCAAGAGATCACACCTGATACCATACTGAAGCAACACCCTGAAGTGCTCTTCCTATCGATGGCACTACCTTCCCAATATGAATCAACATAAACTCCAGGTTAATATTCTGATTCGACTCATAATTGAGCCCATAATCAACTATACCCCTCAGGTACCTCAGAATATGCTTTGCAGCAATCAAGTGAACATTTTTCGGATCTGTCAAGAACTGGATCAAGGTGTTCACAGCAAAGCAAATGTCTGGTCTTGTGTTTGTTGGGTACATCAAGGACCCAATCATCTGACGATACATCCTAGCATCAACCGACTCTGATGAAGCATCACTCAATAGCTTCAGGTTCGATGCCATAGGTGTGGCCATGGATTTGCAGTCCATCATCCCAAACCTCTTCAGGATCTCTATTGCATACTTCCCTTGTCCAAGGGAGATTCCATCTGCATTCTGCCACACCTCCATGCCTAAGAAATAGTGCATCATACCCAAGTCCTTCATTTCAAAATCAGCAGCAAGCTTTCTCTTTGTATCAGCAATCAACCCATCCATACTTGTCACAAACAGATCATCTACATATAGTAGAAGCATCACTGGGTTTCCATTTTCAACCTTGTAATAAAGGTTGGAATCTACTTTACTCTTGGTAAAGCCCAAACTGGATAGAAATCTATCAATTATGTTGTACCAAGTCCTAGGTTCCTGCTTCAAACCGTACATGGCTTTCTTCAATCTGCACACATGAGAATCCCTGTCATGTGTCTCAAAACTGAGTGGTTGTTCTACATACACTTCCTCTTCTACTACACCATTCAAGAAGGCCGACTTGACATCCATCTGGTGTATCTTCCATTTCATCACTGTATCCAGAGCAAGAACTGATCTAATGGAAGTGTATCTGGCTACAGGTGCAAAGGTTTCTTCATAATCTATTCCTTCCTTTTGTGAGAAACCATGAGCCATAAATCTTGCCTTATATTTTTCAATGCTACTGTCTGCAGCATGCTTGATCTTGTAGATCCATTTGGAAGTTGTAACTAACTTCCCTTTTGGTCTTGGGACAACATCCCAAACATCATTCTTCATGATCGATTGATACTCTTCGATCATAGCATCCTTCCATTCTTTCTGTTCTGCTGCTTCTTCATAACTAGAAGGTTCTTTATCACTGAAATCACATAGTAAAGCTACATACTAGGAGCAAGATCTGGTCCTCTTTCTTTCTCTATGATTCTCTTCTGGAGCCCCATATCTTTCCATGCCTTGGATAATTTCACATACCCAAGTAAGTTTCCTCTTATGAGGATTCATCTCTAGAGGTGGATCTATAGGTCTTTGTGGTTCTTCAAATTCTTGATCTTCTTCTTGAGTTTCTTCATTCATGGTTGTATAATGAATTCTGGGTGCTTCTACTTCTTCAGTTTCTTTAGTAGGTCTCTTTCTAGATTTGTTGTAAGCTGTGTCTTCATCAAATGTCACATCCTTACTGATGTCAATCTTCTTGTATCCTAGGAAATATATTTTGTAAGCCTTCGAGCTTTTAGAGTATCCCACAAATATACCCTTCTTTCCTAAAGGATCTAATTTTGTTCTCTTCTCTTTTGGAATGTGTATGTACATAGGACAACCGAATATTTTGAGATGTCTGACTCTTGCTTTCTTGCTGGAGAAGACTTCTTCAGGAGTTTTGTTCTTGAATACTCTATGTGGAGTATGGTTCTGTACATACACTACTTTTTTGGCAGCTTCTGCCCAAATATGCATAGTGAACCATTTCTCTTGTAGCTTCCATGATAGTTCTATTCTTCCTTTCTGCAATCCCATTCTGTTGTGGATTATAAGGAGTGGACAACTCCCTCTTAATCCCTGAGTCTTTGCATAGCTCTTTGAATTCATTTGAAGTGAATTCTCCACCATTATCTGATCGAAAGGTCTTGATCTTCTTTTCAGTGTGATTCTTGATCAAGGCTTTGAATTCCTTGAACTTGCTGAATACTTCGTCTTTGTTCTTCATGAAGTAGATCCATGTCTTCCTAGAAAAGTCATCAATGAAAGAAACATAGTATACATACCCACTTAGTGAGCTTGATGACATAGGACCACATACATCAGAGTGGATGATTTACAAGATTCCTTTTTCTTTGCTTTCGCTACTTGGAAATGTCTTCTTTGTGTTGTTTCCTTTCACACATCCTTTGCAGACCCCATCATTTTTTGCTTGTATTTCTGGAAGACCTTCAACAACTTTTCTTGCAAGAGGTAGTGATCTGTAATGCACATGTGCAAGCCTTCTATGCCAAAGTTCATTTGGCTCTACTGTGTCATGGACCAAGGCTTGCTTTGGATTGCCCTTCAATTTGTAGAAACCTCCTTCTTGTTCACCAATCACTATTGCATCATCAATAGTCTTTCCTTTTGGCCACATGATGACTTGAGAATCTATGAATGCAACCCTCATTCCTTTTGCATCTAATGCAGATATGGAGAGGAGGTTCTTCTTGAGTCTTGGAACAAACAATACTTCCTTCATTGTCATAGACTTTCCAGAGTCTAGCTTATAGGAGGATTCCCCACTACCCTTTACTGGATATTAGTAGTCATCTCCTAGCTTCACCTTGTGAGGTGATTCATGTTCTAAAAGTCTCACAAAGGATTCCTTGAATTCAGTCATATGTTTGGAAGCCCCACTATCTATAAGCCAATCATTGCTTCCATGAGTAATGTTTCCCGTGAGAGCATAAATCAAAACATATTCATCCTCGCTTGAAGAATCTTCACTTTCATATCTGGTTCTCTTTGATGAAGGTTCATCATCCTCTGTAGCATGAGCATGATGTCTTCTCTTGTTTCCCTTCTTCTTGTGAGAGCTAATTTTTTTCTTAGGAGAATCTCTAGCAAAGTGTCCTCTTTCATCACATGTATAGCAAATGAACTTAGACTTATCTCTAGGCTTTATAGAGTTATTTATTTGATGAGAGTACTTACTTCTGTGATGGCTGGATCTGGGTTTCTTGGATTGTACTATGAGAGCTTGATATTCACTTCCCATATTCTCTTCTCGAGTTGCTATCTGAGCTTCTTCTTGAGAACATTCTTCCCATAGTCTGCTGAACTTGACTAACTGCTTTCTAGCATAGATCCCTTGAATGAAGGAGTCCCATGTCTTAGGGAGACCATTCAAGTTGGTCATCACAATTTATGCATTCTCCACTTCTTCATCTACTGCTTCTAATTGTTCCTTGATCTAAGAAACCCTTGTGAAGTAAGACTAGATGGTCTATGCATTCTGGATCTTCACATTCTTCAGTTGATTCTTCAGAGTCATCTTTCGGTTTATGTTCTTTCCTTCAAACAATTTGGTTAGGGCATCAAACATAGCTTTAGGTTTCTTGAGGGAGGACACCTATGGTATAAGGTGATCCTTTATATAATCAGCAATGATCCTCTTTTCCATAACCAAATTCTTCTTATGCAAGGCCTTAGCCTCATCTCCCTCTGGGACTGGAACCTCCTCATTGTTGTAGGAGTCCAGCTCATTCTCTTCCAGAACCAGGGAGATCCTATACTGCCAGGCTCAGAAGTTATCAGCTCCCTCAAGATTTTCATCAAGCTTGGTATGATGATACATCTTAACTAAGAACCTCAAATGGAAATACAAAATATTTAGATCTTACTAGGTCAAGATGTCGGATCTGGGTTTGGAGCTCAAATCCTGTAGTACTGGTTCAGGAGTAGATTAGGGTTTTGATTTTCTAGAGTTCTGTCCAACCAAATTCTTTGAAATTGATCCCTAACTTCAATTTTGGGGAGGAGATCAATCCAGGCCTAGGCTCACTGAAAAAATCCTCTTTTGTGAAAAGCCCTAATTTTCAGGAGTAGTGTCGGGTCCAAAACTGAAAAACCTCAGAATTGGATTCTGCTTTGATAGAAAGATGCACCTTAGGGAGGAGAGTTATTCCACCTTACTTTTGCTGAAAATATGTAGAGGAAGATCCACAAACTAGGAATCCCTAGTTCCCACAGCTGCACAATGTCTTCTTCTCAGGTTAGCTCTGATAATATGTTGTATTTTTAACATTAAGCTAGCATTATTAGGATCTTTAATTGAGAGAATAACAAGCACAACAATCAAACACAAGAGACAATGAACATAGTATTTTTCCTCTGGAAACCATAAATGGAGAAAACCCTGCAACTTCCTCAGAGATAGAATCAACACCAAAATAGAAAATCCCAAAATAGTAAGATGATCTCCCGATAGCAGTAACCTTCTTTCTATCTAGCCCCAGTGTCTTCTCCTTCCTCAACTATGCGCTACACTTGAGTGTGTATGAGATGTGTGTTAAATAGAGAGGTCACCTCTCTATTTATACTACTTCCCAGCATGACTAAAACCCTACTAGCGCTGACTTCACCAGGTGACTCTAATAACCCTAGTGCCTCGGAACTGTGGGGACTTCAACCCTTAGACAATAAGAGGGTTACCCACAATGACTTGACATGACTTGTTTACATTATAGATCCTCTCAATCGGAACATTAGGGCATGGCATCATGACTCAATTAGATTACAGACACATCCCAGAATAAACATCGGGGTACAAGACATAAGATACATAGATGAATACATTACAAAGTTACAAATACATCAACACAGAAAACTGTCGATGATGATGTCAAGAAAAGTTAGCTAGCCACTACTTTGAGGGGCCATGCGCTAGAATGGTTCATGCAATTCACATCGATTCCTTAGCAAGGCACCGCAAAGAAATTAGATGAGATCCGAACAAGGTTATTTGAAGAATTCAAGAAGCCATAGTCTGAGGCTCAATATATTACTGAATTGAAAGAGATCAAACAGTTCCCCAATGAAAGAATTTGGGACTTTGATCAGCGGTTTAAGACATTGATGGACCAGGTCAGTTTTTAGATGAGTGATGTTCAACAAAAGGAATGGTTTATCGATGTGCTTGTCCCACATATCAGACAACCGCTAATGCAACAAAATATTGCGACCCAGAGAGAGGCCCTGAAGACGATGATGAAACTTGAGGCATCGCCAGTAGGCAAAACTGCGATCGGAATGAACCATATTCAATCCCAGTTGGCCAATTTGATGCTCCAACTGCAAGATATCAAGAAGGTGAAAGAATATCATGATGATGTGTGGTGCACCCGTTGCCATGTAAACCGACATACCAAGGACACCTGTCTGACATTCAAGAATTATTTGTTGACAAGAGCCCCAAATCCGTTGATCTATGCTGGTGTACCATGGTGTCTCATATGTCAAGTTTATGGGCATCAACATGATAAATATGATTACATGCAGAAGATGGTTACCAAGGAAGAACATTTGTACTGTACATTTTGTCGACCAGTCAGACATGATGACAAGAATTGTTGAGCTTATGATTTTCTCCAGGAAAGGATGTATGTTTCATATTTTGTGAAAGGCAAGGAACCCTAACAGTGCAAGCACAACCACAAGTGGTACAACTAGTGGCACGTGTCATATACTCCACCCCCCCATTGCAGTTCATCCCTATGTAACTGCAGCAACAGTTTGTGTCACAGTCTTAGTTGGCACCTTAGCCACAGATGGTGGTACAACCGTAGTATAACCAGGCACCATGACCATAGTATAATGAACCACTATATGTTCAAGCTACGCACTACATCCAGCAACAACCAAATGTACCACAACAAACGATGCCTCAACTGCATTTTCTGCAGGGAGGATCCAGTGGAGGACTTAGAGGAGGATTTAGGGGTCGAGGAGGAGGACAAGGTCATGAATCTATTTGGTGTTATACCTGTGGAGTATTCATGAATTATTAGAGGGAATTATCTCATGTGCAGTGTACATACTGTGCAACCATCGATTAGAATGTACAAAGCTTCCCTCAGTTGATTGCAAAATGGCAGGCTCGCAACATTCCCTAGTTACAGAATGTATAGAATCAGAATCAACCTACGTTCCAAGTATAGAACAAGCCAATGATGTAGGGTTAGATCTCACCACATAATCAGACTCAGAATCAAAATATGTCGATGTATTTTTGATGAATAATCCAATAAGTTAGCAGATGAATCCAGTAATGAATCAATCGCTGAATCAGAACACGCTGGGGACTCAAACCCAGAACTCGAATCAAGGACCCATGGTTGCGACAATTCATGCTGAAAAAGGAATGAAGGATGTTGACATTGGGATTTTCATCCATGCTGGTGTGATAACCAGCGATGATGGACTATGTCAACAGGTTCGACTTACCGACAAGAAAAAGGTGGCATTTGATGTTGCAACGGAGAAAGATACTTTCTTTGAAGAAAAGAATGCAATCAGGAGAAATCTGGGTAAGTTACCAATTATTGACATGACATCTACTTTTGATCCCTCAGTAGAGGCAGGACCATCGCTAAAACATGGTACCTTGTGACAGTTCTTTGAAGATTGTCTATCACTGGAAAGGGACCCTGACGCCCTTGTTGAGCCTGAGGCCTTATTGTACCATCTGGGTAAGGTAGTGAAATATTCTGTAGTGAACTCTTTGGAAAAGAGGGAGACAGACAAGGAGATGAGGATGAATATCTAGATCAAAGATTATGAGGTTGACTCTATCATTTTGGATCTCGGATCTGACATAAATATTCTGACTAAACAAACCTGGAAAATGATGGGAAATCCAACACTAGGATGGTCAATGGTACAACTACGACTCACAAATAAGGTGAAGGTTTACCTATTGGTCATGTTTCAAACTTAGTTTTCGACATTGAAGATATGAAAATGCATGCTAACTTTGATGTGATAGAAGTAGTAGAATATGGTGGTTCCTATCCCGTGCTGATAGGGATTGGATGGGCTAATGATAGCATGGCAGTTATCAACTTCAAAAAATGAGTTATGACATTCGAAAACTAGGACATCAGGGTCATTGATCCTATGGAACCTAAGGAGGGACGACGATATATTGAACCTATAAGGGATGAAGTCGACAAAATCTAGGAACATGCTTATAACATCTCTGAAGACTACATCCATCATACCGTCGATGGTGAACTTGGATGGCGCAGTGCAATTTTTATGTCTTCTGATTCTGATGATGCTCTGGGAAAATGGGTGAATAGATTGCATGAAGTATCATTCTAGAAATGTCGGTTGATTACATAATCTCTCTGACGAGTTACGACTAAAAAAGTGGAGTTTCCCATTTATGAAGGCCTGCTAGGACTATTAGAGTTCTTTCAGGAATTTGAAGAGAAATTTTTTGAGCCGCAAAGGATACTAGCCCTTGATATACCACTAGTGGGTGATACTCAATCCATCGATTCACGATTGGAACCAATGTCGTAGGTTTATGATGGTGTGACTTGGCGATTCAGAGGTCTATCATGCCAGGAGATATGACAGACAAAATGACCCCACCGAACACTTAACTGAGTGCCAAAATTTGTGGGGATCACGATCCAGGAATGAATGGGTCCATGCTTTTGTTCATACTTTGGATGAAATGTAGAGATCCTAGTATGTGGCAACAAAGTTGTGGAGAACCATCACCACTTGGGAGGAGTTGACTATTTTCTTTGCGGAGACATTTAGTTTCCAGGATGCCAACCTTGAGGTATGTAACGCTTTACACATTCTTTGTGAGGTAGTGCTAAAGGTCATCCACATAGCATATCCAGTTGATCCACATGCTCATTGCTCCATCCAATCGATGATGAACTGCTACAACTTGTCTAGGGAACCTGAGGATGATGATGAGTTGTGGAATGTTAATATTCTAGAGTCAGAATGAATTCGTGATGCTGTAGCCCCAGACATATCTACGGATCCAATGAGTCGGCCATTGCGGATAAGGAAAGTAAACATTAGCTCAGAAGAGAACCCAAAATTTTTCAATGTCGGGTGTTAACCCAGAAATCCCCCACTCAGCTCTCAATGGCCTACACCACCCAAGGAAACCATCTCATGACCCTCATATCACTCCATTAGACCCTCACACCCTCAAAATAGCTAAAGGATGAAGAAAAGGGCTTAAAAACCCCAAAAAGGAGCCCAAAATAGTCTCCTAGGAGTTAAAACCCCCAAAAAGGGGCTAAAACCCTAAACGGAGCTAAAGTTATGGCGGAAGGGACTAAAAGCCCAAAAAGGGGCTAAATCTTTGACCAAGGGCTTAAAACTCTAAAACCCCTTGAAAAAGCTATAAAAGGAGGGTGGGGGGTCACTCTCAAACAACTTCTCCCTTGCATATTGTTATGCTACCCGTGGATGCCTTGAGACCTTAGCCTCTCAAGCCACCCACACTCCCTCTCCTCCATTTCCATTGAGCCATTGCTCCCCCATCCAAGAGAGGTGCTTCCACAAGATAGGGAATGGTGGCCCATTTCCACCCAAGAGAAGGTATAACCATGTTTTATGTTTTGTTCCTTATTTTCTTAGTTTTATTTGCTTTCTAACCCTTATTTCATTTGCAGGTTTTAGATCTAACATTTTTTTGGAGATGTTTCAATCTATGGCAGCTTAGGATTTATTTGCAGGTCTTTGGAGGCGGTACCCTAAACCTTGTGTGCAGAGGGGTTCATCATTACTTCTATCTCCTTTCTGTTCTTAGCTTAGCTTTCATTTCTGTCATTTACATTACTTTTTATTTTCGGCATTTACCCACAAGCAGGAACCTACCCTTCTGTCCTATAGACAGAAGGGAGCCATTCCTGCCCCTGTAGTAGGGAGAAATCCATGCTACAGAACTGGCAACCATACTGGGTCGATCGCACAGGATCCCTGGTCCAAATTTTTAATTTCCAAGTTTTTAAATTTTTTGCCCTTGTTTTAAAAAACTTTCTGTTAAATCCATCTTAAATTCAGTTTATTTACTGTTTTTAGTACTGCCGAAGCCTCTGCTAGGCAAAACCGAATCAGATTGGCCACAACACAAGTTACTGTAGGCCAGATTTGACTCTGTCTCAAAAAAACCCCAAATCCAGAGTAGGGCACTCTTATTGGGGCCAAAAGTGAGACCGGGGTGCTCTTAATGGGAAAACAAGTGTGCCCAGGGCACACTTAATGGGAAAACAAGTGTGCCCAGGGCACACTTAATCCCCCGATAAGTGCGACTTCAACCCAGAAACTTAGTCCATGACTGTTTCTACATTTTGTGTGACCCCCTCGCCGGTTTCTGAAAAAATCTCACGGCCCCCTTTCCAGATTTGATAAAAAATGTGTGGCCTGTCAAGCAAAACTTCAATTTTAGTTTAATAACACTTAAATTTCAGTTTTATAGGACTGTTAGTGTGGCTCAGCCGCCTCTGTCCAACATTGCAAGTCAATTTCAGTTTCTGTTTTCATTTTCTGCAATTTCTTTCATAAACAATGTGTAGATGCCAAGTAAGTGTTAAATGGCTTAATCAAATGAACCTAGCCTAACTAAAATCAACCTAAAATTAACTTTCTTGTTTCCCCTTCCTCCTCTACCCAGTCATCACCCTCTGGGGTATTCTAGGATACGATGAAGGGAAAGCTCGTATAGATCTAGGCACTCCACTATATTGTTCCAAACCATTAAAACCAGGTGACCTGAAAGGTAGTGGGGGTGGAGAAGGAGGGCTTCTCATGGTGCTAAGCGTCCTCCCTGTTGACCAACCTAGCTTCTGGGAGGTGAACCGAGGATCTACGGATGGGATTAGTCCCATTGTGTTGAGAGCCCAACACCTTATCTTGGTTGAAGAGGAATATCAGTGTGAGGTAGACATCTAGTTACGCCAGCAAACATTCATGGTTAATCACTGTATTTGTTCACAATTTCTGATTATTCAATGCTTGCATACATAAACATAACGAAATGAACTCTACCATGATGAATTCATAAACCATTTGTTGCAACCAAATACCAGAAAAACAAACAAACAAATACACCATACCAACTAATTAACACAACTCAGTTCATGACGCTGAGTGAGCCTTAAAATTTACCAATTTACACTAAGTACAAACAACTTTGCAGTCTTTGAGGACATAAGTCCCTGACTGCTTCAACTGTGGGAAGTACTTGGGATTTTCCCAAAAACTCATTGTGAGGAGTACCACAGGAACCCCAAAGTAGCCAGCCCCTGAGAGGAATTGCCAAGCTAAACGTGTAGGAATATATTAAACCCACTCACAACTTAGGATAAAATAATTAATCATTATTTGATTAATTATTCACCCACTAGCTTAATTAGTTGGCATCCACTTGCACCTTAAAGTCAATACATGCCATCTATATCCTAGGAATGATTTATTTCCAATTCTCAGTTGATATTGACCACCTTTTGACCATCCATAATTAGTATATAGGAATTTACAGTAGATTCTACTTTATTCTGTTTTTTCTGCTTTTCCTGCTTTTCTATGGATAAGATAAAAGCTAGTCAACTGGGAAACTGGGAGCTTTTGTTTCCAACCCATCCTCCATTATTTTTTCTCCATTTTCTAGGATTAGCATGTTATTTCCATCTCCTTGACAACTCACTCATGCTTTTTCCAACTCGTGAGGTCCTTGATAGATTTAGTAAGTGCTTTATCCACCTATGGGGGTTTTGCTATATTTTGGTAAGTCGGCCTTTTTGAGATTTATGAGTTGTTTCCATACAATTGGATTTTCCTATGAGGGATGTACTATTTATGTACACTATTATTCATCATTATTCAATGGAAGGATACACACCAATATTCATCTCTTCATTCATGTGATTCAGTCTCTTTTCTTCTCTCTATTTTTCCTGTGTATGCTTATGAGAATTGTTAGTAGCAAGATATATTTCCTGTGCTTCTTTTTAGAATAATTGCACATAGCATTGATCTATTATTTATACATGGTATCAGAGCTACAAGTTTGATCAAGTTCTACAGAGTTGAGGAGCGCTTCCAGTCTCCTATCCCTCTTTGAAGAAGAGCTTGTCTAGCTTACAAGATTTTCTGCTAGTTTGTTTTGCAGGTTGCAGAGATTTTATTCTTGAGCACATCAATTCAGCCATATGGATTCTTCATCAGATATAATTCTTACTTCCTTCAACTACCATGAATGGAAATCCAAAATATCCATTCTATTGCGCAGTAGAGGATTATACAAAGTTACACTAGCTTTGGAGAATGAGCCCAATGGTGTGATTGAGAAAGCTAAGTGGCATAATAGGTTGGATGAAGCCTATGGATTGCTTTACCTCTCTATTTCTCCTGATATACTCTTTCATCTTAATGTTTGACCACTCCAAACCAAGTATGGACTCAATTGGAGTCTCTCTTTGGAGTTCAAGATGAGCTAAGAGCGCATCAATTGGAGATTGAGTTATTCTCACTGAGTCCAAGAAATTTTGAATCTCTTGAGGGTTTCTTCACCAAGTTCAAGTCACTTGTTCTAATTCTCAAGAAATGTGGGATTGAGAAAGTATATGATCAATTAATCCTTTCCATTCTTTAAAAATTGGGTCCTGATTACTCAGTTTTTGTGTCTACTTTTCATGCAACTAGGCTTGCTGTTCCTAAGTGGAAAATGCCTTCTTTAAATTCTTTTCTTGATTCACTAACAAAGGAGCAAGATAAATTGATCCATATGGGTGTCCTTAATTCTTCAAAGGGAAAGGATCATGCTCTCTTGGTTCAAGTAAGCAAGAAATTCAAATAAAAAAGAGAAGCAAATTGTGAAGAAGCCAAAATCAGGAATTGAAGATGAAGATTCATATGAAGATTTAATGAAGAAAGTTAAGAAGAAAGGGAGCACATCCAAGTGTTCTTATTGTAGAAAGGGTTTTCATTCAGAGAAGAAGTGTTTCAAGAATAAGATGGAAATCATGTCTCATATTCTTGAGAAGCACAAGATCGAAGTTCCAGATGAACTAGAGAAGCCTGCTGATTCCTCAGAACAATGTCATACTGTGTAGTTCCAAGGTCATATAACTTATGCTTTGAGTGCCAGAGTTCTCTCCATTTCTCATGTCTCTGATATAGATTTATTCTCTGATATATAAGAATCAGAAATATCGGTACCTTTCTTTGATGATCCTCCTCTCAGTCTACTAGATTCATCTCCCAAAAATTGTGACTTTTCACTAGATATTGACTTACCTTTGAGCAGCTCTTCCTCACAAGCTTGTATATCTGAATTAGAAGATTGTTTGTAGGATGATATGCATGTCATGACACATATAATACCACCATCCATACCATCTAACATACCTCTGAATAATCCAAACACTATACAAATCCCAAGATCACTAGTTGATTCCTCATTGGTCTCTGATGCAGTGATATTTATCTTACATGGTTTGAAGTCTTTCCTATCTTTCATTGGCTGGTTATCCATGTCCTTAGTCATATTTTGACTGATATCAAACATGTTTGTATCTGTTCCAAACACTTATTGTTCAGATCTTAATCCCATTGATCATTCAGATTTTTATACCTATCAGTTTTCCCCAGTTGTTCATAATTTTCCTAGTCTAGCCCTATATCCTCATGGAGCCACTGAAGCCTTTATCCTCATGGAGCCACTGAATCCTTTGTCTTTGCTGTTCCATATGCTAATGTTTCTGATATATCAGAGTTTTATCAGCCTCATATCAGATCTATACAGGTGCTATAGCATATTGGAAGATTTACATGTGATTCACATCACAATTTTGCAGCTATTCAGGGAATTGGGTGTGAAATAAATTGCCTTATTCTTTGTACTCTTTGGGAAGGAGTATGAACAGATCTCTTTTCCATTTCAAATTATGTTTTTAGATCAGAGTTTGACAGCAAAAATAAGCATTTAGATAATGCTCCTGCTTCATCAGATGATGAGATACAAGGAGTCTCTCCTCTTCCTTCTTGCAGGTTCTACACTCCAGCACATGATCATGGAGTTCATGATTTCTTCAACAAGTCTTCCATCCAGAAGCAGTTCACTCAGCTGATTCAAGTGAAGATAATAATATGTTGAAGACATATTATTTCAAAATTTTGTGCCTTGTCCTATCTTGAGGGAGGATTTTCCCCATGTGGTTTTGCCTCTTTCCTCACTTTTCTGGACATAATAATTGTTAAAGGGTGACCATAGCCTTGTTTCTGGGCCCTATATGCATCCATATGCATCTATATTTTTTGTCATACCATCATAAATTCAGACTTATAGGGGGGTGTAGGAATTTATTAAACCCACTCACAACTTAGGATAAAATAATTAATCATTATTTGATTAATTATTCATTAGAGGAAATTTCAACTCAAAATGGGCCTTTTAACTTTGATTCAAATTCCATGTCATCGTGTGTTAGCCAATGAAATTGATTTAAATTTGAAATACCGTATAGGTCTTAAACACTTTTTTAATATAAATTTGGGGATAGGTATCATAAAAAAACTACTTTTTTGTTTGTATTTTTGACATATCTCCCCGTGTTTTTACTCAAATTTCGATCGGGAGAGCTCGTTGGATGCGGAATTAAATTCCACATCCAACGAGTACCCACTCGGCATACTTTTGATGGACCCCGCTACCCCAAAAGAAATAAATACCTGAAAAAACGTGATGATGACATCATCATCACATTTTTTCAGGCATCATCATCACGTTTTTCAGGTATTTCTTGTTTTTTGGGTAGAAGGGTCCATAAAAAGTATGCCGAGTGGGTACTTGTTGGATGCAAAATTTAATTCCGCATCCAACGAGCTCTCTTGATCGAAATTTGAGTAAAAACACAGGGGGATATGTCAAAAATACAAACAAAAAGTAGTTTTTTTATTTTCTTCCTCCAAAAATTAATAAATATTATTTTATTATTTTAACTATTATTTTATTAATTCTTTTTAGGAGGCCCATTTTGAGTTGAAATTTCCTCTAATGCACCCACTAGCTTAATTAGTTGGCATCCACTTGCACCTTAAAGTCAATACATGCCATCTATATCCTAGGAATGACTTATTTTCAATTCTGGGTTGATCTTGACCACCTTTTGACCATCCAAAATTAGTATACAGGAATTTATAGTAGATTCTGCTTTTTCTGCTTTTCTTGCTTTTCTATTTATAAGATAAAAGCTAGTCAACTAGGAAACTGGGAGCTTTTGTTTCCAACCCATCCTCCATTAGTTTTTCTCCATTTTCTAGGATTAGCATGTTATTTCCATGTCCTTGACAACTCAGTCATGCTTTTGCCAACTCGTGAGGTCCTTGATAGATTTAGTAAGTGCTTTATCCACCTATGGGGGTTTTGCTATATTTTGGTAAGTCGGCCTTTTTGAGCTTGATGAGTTGTTTCCATACAATTGGATTTTCCTATGAGGGATGTACTATTTATGTACACTATTATTCATCATTATTCAATGGAAGGATACACACCAATATTCATCTCTTCATTCATGTGATTCAATCTCTTTTCTTCTCTCTATTTTTCGTATGTATGCTTGTGAGAATTCTTAGTAGCAAGATCTATTTCCTGTGCTTCTTCTTAGCATCATTGCACATAGCATTGATCTATTATTTCTACAAAATAGGAAACGACCCCTTCCGATTGAGTAGAAACACCTGTGAGGAAAAATCCAAGCGCTGTCTCTTGGCAGTCTTGGTGGCCGAGTGACCACCTGCAGCCAATAGGAAGCCATTGAAACCAGGGTCCAAACATCATTCCCACCAAGTTTCAGGCATAAAATCTAACACAATTGATCCTCCACACTCTTCATCACACCTAAGAGGCAAACGACCACCATTTGGAACACTCAATCGACACCGTCAAAGCCACTCTTAGTTATCTCCCACACCATCAGAAGGCCACACAGCCTCTGATTCTGATTCAGAACCATATAAGTCTAAACCAGACCTCCATACTGCACCATCAAGCCCCATGGCTAGTGCAAATCCAGATCCATTTTCTGGCATACCTTCACAACTTGTCACCCACAACCTAGCAAGTGGCCCAAGCACAGTTATGCAAACTCTCATTAGTCAGCTCCCACCACCTATAGTGACCATCCAAGCTGGCACACTGGCAGTACACGGGGGAAATGGCCCTTCCACACACACTACCCCTCCTGCCACACAGGGGTGCAGTGGACTGTCCACTTGCATTGACCCTATTGTCATACATGGGGGAAATCTCCCTGCCACTCAGACTGTCCCACCCATAACACTTGGGGGCATTGGCCCATCCGCAATGGTGCCACCACAAGAACCCCCAGCTGTGCAGATGCATTATGCACCTGCAAACCCCACCACCATCGCAACCCCATCCCACATCAACTTGGGGTCGAATCTGCCCTTCATGGCTCATCTTAACTTGCTTGATTTGGCTAGATTAACAAATGACCCCATTTTCCATCAGACATCCCCAAGTTTGAAGGCAAAGCAAGGGAATGTCCCCAAAACTACATAATGGCATTCCATCTATGGTGCTTGTCCAACAACATCATAGACGACTCCATCAGGCTGAGACTATTCCAACGTACCCTTACAGGTGCCGTGGCCAAATGGTACATTGAGCTGCCACAAGCCAAGTACTTGGACTTCAACTCCATAGCCTTCATGTTCCTACAGTATTTCCAACTCCCTATCAGATATGATGAAGGGGTTGAGATCCTGTTATCCTGTCGTCAAAGCATTGCCACTCACATAACTGACCATATCCATGAGTGGCACCAATGCCATAGCTTATGTAAAATCCAACTTGATGACAGGATCTTCTTGGATTGGTTCCTTAAGACCTTGCTCCCGGCCATAGAAAATGACGTCGCATATGAACGTCCCCAATCCAAAGAAGAGGCCATACTAAAAGCTCAATAGTTTGACCTTATCTACGCTTAGTTTGGATACCTGTACACCGTCATTCCAGATGCTCCCCGTCCGAGTACCTCCTACCACGACGAACCAAGGGCATCTCATGCTGCTAACGGCATCATAGGATTGGTATCCCAATAGCCATAGCCTCGACCGACACCACCTACTATTACACCACAACCAAGCAACACTGCCAATGTTGCTTACCAGAACCAAGCTCCGAACTACGTAGGAATGATGTGTCAGCCCAGAGCAACAACTTCCTACGCATAGCTTGCGCCACCGTAGCAAGCTCAGGCCATGGCTTGGCCAACACAACAATATGTGGGGAAAATGCCCACATTTGTGGCACCACCACCCCCACAAATATACTATGCACCACCAGTGCAACCAGTTCAAGCCCTCGCCCCCACTCCACCCGCTCTGTTGGGACAAGTGTTCACACAACAAAACCTTCCCAACCATCCTGTCCTGAACAATCAACAAGGGAAAGCTCAAAATAATCATCCCCGCAACCAAGGCAATAACCAACCACAAGGAGGTGGTCAACAACCGAACCCTCCCAACAATGTCATGGCAAACTAGCCAGCCCAAAACCCCCCAGGATAGAATGCAGCAAGACGCAATGACCCATTGTGCACAAACCAATTGTGCACACTCTATGACGTTTATGGGCACTACACATTCAAGTTTCCCCTCATGGCTCGTGCTAAGTGGGCCATTCAAAACAAGGCCCAAGAAGATGCCAACATGGCAAGTCAAGCCCAACCCAACCTAGCACCACAAGGACTTGCCCCCATGGTGCTTCAAAACCCATTGCCAGTCCAAGGATTGGTGGCAACCACACCCCCTCCCCAAGCCAATCCCAACACTCTAGGGGCACCTCCCACTACTGAAATAGGTGTTCACCACCTTCTAGCCATGATGACTGAAGAGGTCAACTTGCAAACCTGACAGAATCAGTATGGTACCACCATTGAACCCACTGACACATCAGCGGCATCAATGTACAAAATAGTCAACCTACCTGTTCATATACCCCCATTCCCGCACCATCCCATACACAGGATTGCTAATAACACCATGGTTAGAGCTGCAGTTAGCTATAGCATTGTGGATGATTTGGCCCAAACGCCAACCGCCATGTCTGTTCTTGAGGTACTTAAAACATGCCCAACGCAGTGGAAATCCTTACTAGCCGCTCTAGGGGCAGTAGACTCCTCCGACTCCAAGTTGATCACATTTGACATGGAGAACAGGGAACCGTGCATTCCCTCGACCATCACCTTCCAAATCCTAATGTCCATCCAGAATTTAATCATGCATCGGTGCATAGTGGATGAGGGGGCATCCACATGTGTTATGTCTACCTTGGTTTGGTAGAAACTTGGATCACCAATTCTGCAACTGTCCTCCACAACTCTGCGTGATTATGATGGACACCCCAATAAATCCCAAGGAATCCTCCCCATGTCTCCATTACATTACTCGGGAAGACAGTGCTGATTGACATAGAAGTTGTCAATGCTCAACTGGACTACAACCTCCTCCTCAAAAGGAGTTACATGTATGCCATGAGACTAGTCACATCAACTGTATTTCATCTCATGATGTTCCCCCATGAAGGGAATATTGTGACAGTTGATCAACTCACTTATCATGATATGCAAGGGTTAACGACACCTGCCAACATTATCCCTACCATCACCACCATTGAGGCGCAAGGGGCGACCACACACACTAATGTCATCCCTGCAATCAACACTATGGTTGACAACACACCAGCACCTTCGTTGTTGAATGTGGGCCCTGGGTTTTTTTCCGATACCACCATGATGACTCCTTTCTATTTATTGTCACCACCACCAACAAAAAATGAAACTGTGAACTTGTGGATGATCTCATCCAGCACTGCTGCACCCAAACATCAACCGTAGCCGTAGCCCCAACCATAACCACAACATTGTCCGTAGCCACAACACCAACAGTATCTGTACAATCACTCCCAATAATAGTATTATGTGCAGTCGCAACCACAACCGCATCCCCACATGAAACCAGCTAGGAGTTACTTGGGCTCATCTCTAGTCCATACGATTCCCTTCCTCTTCCCCCCACCTGGTCTCATGAGTAAGATGGTCATGGCCACCTTAAGCCTACCCAACTTTACATTGGGAATCCCAGTGTGGTATCTTGATTCACCAGCTCAACCAGCAATGCCCCAGGTTGTCTTAACCCCAGTGAAACCCATCGCGGCCGAGTCTCACCCTCCACCCACTCCGCAGAAGCCAATAGCTGCACCCACACCCACCCCGCCGCACCCGAAAATGGCCAGGGGAAAGAATGCCAAAGCCACTGTAGAACCACGACAAGTCCCACCTTGTGCCATCTGCAAACAACAAGGCCATCCAACTCAGAGTTGCCCTAAAATCCCAATGATCCATGTGCATTTGGATGCCATGGATACAAACAAAAACATCATCATGGTTGAACTCCCAACCACGTCGATAGTCAGGAATAAGGCATTGAGGAAAAAACATGCTTGCACCCTTTGTGGCTTGTATGTACATTACTCTCACCATTTCCAAGACCTTCCCGAATTTTGAATGGCTCTAGCTGACCTTCGTCATCATTCCCTTGAGTTTGAAATCACCTTGATCGAAGAAGTGCACCCCCCACCGCCTTCTTCAGACACCATGTCCATCTACATGATGTCTAGTTCAACTGACCCTCTTATCTCCACCATCATCAACGATTCATTAGACCTCTCTCTTCCATTGTTTCCCTAGCCACCACCGCAACCTCAATTACCAGGGAAACAATGGGGTTCATTCCTGATCAACATGATCCTTTTCCTTTTCCTTTTCCTTTTCCTACCATCCGAGATCATGAGTAAGTCTATCTTGGAAACCCGCAATATATAGGGTTTCACACTGGGAGATCTTGTGTGGTACCTTAAACCACCTACCCTACCTCTAAGACCCTAGGATGTGTTGACTCATGTCCAGCCAATTGAGATGATGTTACACCTACCTCCATGTCCATCAAAGACTCCTCCCGTCTCCAGGCCTGCCCCTCTTCCTCCATTAGAGACTGGGGTCAAGGGAACCAAAGCCACAACTAATACCATTTACATGATCTCTAGCACCAGTTTCCCTTCCATCTCGTCGACTGTGGAAATTCCACTTGATCTATCCCAGCACCACTTACGCGATGATGGAGATATATGTAAGACCGCCTTTGGTTTTACCCCTTCCCTTTAAACCATAGTGTGGAATCGATTATTCCCATAAAAGACTAGATTTCGGCATCCCGCCTTTCCAATGACCTTTTTTTCGGCAAGGGGGCATACCTCTTCACTGACTTAGATGATAGACTCTTGAAGAAGCCATGCAATGGGCTCCACCTCAAGAGAGTCTATGCCTGATATAACCACTATGAGTCCCTTATAGCATAATTTTTTCCCTTTCTTATTTTTCAATGTTTTTTAGCACAAGTCAGGGGCAGCACCATCAACTGCTAATCCAAAGTCACCCGAAACCGGTTCGAGACACCTCTCACACCTCCAGTCTCAAATTTCGATCTCTTGATGAGACCATTGTCTCATGTTTAACAAATCAATTTTGAGATCATTTCCCACAAGTCACCTCGATTCACGAGCTATGACATAACGATGCAAGTGTCTACGGACCTGTACTTGTATCACACCTCTCGACCACTACTCATGTGAGTTCTCCGGCCACCACCCTTTAAGGAATGCTATTTTTTACTTTTATTTTGTATTTTAACATATAGTTGTCTTCTTCATCCACTACACCTTACGCAGACACCTGGACCATTGTCCACAAAACCCTTTATTTTTCTTACATGTATTTGGCATATAAGTGCCTCCAGACTTGTACTTACATTGCATGTATTCAAGTCCATCCACCGCAACACACACACACACGCTCTCCTGACCTCTGCCTGAGAGCCACCTCGATGATATGATCCCAGGGGCGAGCCTAGAAAGTCATCGAACCCGCTCGAAACAATCGGGACCAATAGGATCATTTTTCTGATGTTAGTGCAAGTGAACATGAGCATAATATAAGTGTGTAACATAGAATCATCCACATGAAAATGAAAAATCATTCAAGCACATTAGGGACACGATTTGATTATGGAGTTCACCACATCTCTTGGCTACGTCTCCGGGCCTACTCCAAAATAGAGTGACCAATCCATTGCAAAGATGCACAAATACATAAGATACATCACAATAGATTCACCTGTAGAGTCTTCATCATCTGTTCATCTCTACCGCCGCACCATAACTGCCTCTGATGGGTCACATAAGTGCACAAGCTATAGGACTCAATCGAAGACTATAGAAATCAAGCAAGCAAATGCCTACCTCCTTTGTCTTGAGAAGTTGCCAAACTTGGACATGAATATATTTTCCCAATGTAGCCAATCACACTCTTTCAACTGATTCTACGAGCCACGAACCTCAAGCGGATCAAATACTTGCATAATGTTGCAAATCGCACTCTTTCAACTGACTCTACAAGCCACGAACCTCGAGCTACGCCACATGGTCTTCTGCAGGATAGTCTCAATAGACAACAATATGTTTGCATGACAAGTGCATCAATAAAACCAAAGTCACACTCTTACCAACCAATCCCTTCACCTTTGTCCTTCGGGATGAGAGTGTAGATGGTCGCTACTTGCCTTCAAATGCAAATTGAAATGTTGCCTCCTTGAACTGACTCTGCTTCTTTGTCTCCTACGCTGGATCACCTTCGGACATGATGGGTCCATGCTTGCTCTCTGAGCTGGAACTACAAGGTTGGAGCCTCTCCATGAGCTTCTCCAATGGAGACCCCCAATGGGGCCTCTCAGATGCTTGCTTCCTCTATGGGCTACATCTCTTCAAACTTGAGCTCCCTTCAAATGCACATGACAAGTGCTTAAATAGGAGAAGCTACTCTTGGTGGCATGATACATGCGATTCTCCAAATTGGGATTAGTTACAAACTGGTTTGGATTTTAAGAACATAAACCAAAAATATGGTTCATGCCCACATGCCCATGGGTTTTCACATTTAGTTACTTCCCCATAATGACATTTACAAAATCCAACAATAATCCATTACATAACAAAATCCCTTTTTTTAAATAGCATGTTGGTTTTTCAACCATAAACCAACTTGTTACAACTTCTTTACAAATATGATTGTTTTTGTTTTTGGTTACAACCATGCATTAACTTCATAACAACTCAAGGGATAAAATAAATGAGTAACATGTGAGTAATTTTTCCACTCACTTCAAATATTAATCATTTTACAATTTATCATGAGTAAATGCATGAATGTCCTAAAACTCATTTCAAGCACAAATGCATGCATGCTAGTCATCATGACACTTCATCATGCCACTTCACCATGCCACATCATCATGCCATGTCATCGTACCACATCATCATGCCATTTAGCATGCCATGTCATCATGCCACATCATCATGCCATGTCAGCATGCCACATCATCATCCATGTAATCATTACACATCATCATCCCATGTCATCAGAATGCACTTTTTGACTACCACGTGGCAGCTTGAGGGAGTGCCACGTGGCACTTCAGCCAAAATTTTCCCTATTGGGGCCAAACTTCAAAACACAATATCTTTTGCATCCGGAGTCTGTTTGACACGCCATTTGCACCGTTGGAATTGGCTTGACGAGATATTAGACATGGTACTATTTTTGTTGAAAAATTATGATTTTGAAAATTGGCCTTTTTAGATCCTCCTGGATCACTCGGTTTGCATGCCTCTGTCGCACCAAATCGCTAGCCTCTGCCGCAATCTATCCCGCGCATGTATAGGAAAGGGAATCTACATTGTCTGGTTTACCTCCTTTTATGGACCATGTAGAACAGTAAAGTGAAAAGGACACCCTTCGCACACTCAAGCCAATATCGTTCCCCTCTGCATACTTTTATGCTTTCTCGGGCAGAGGGGCCGCACTTTACGAAAAATCTCAACACGGGTTGTCGTTAAGGTCTTTTCCAGCCTTCTCATCAAGAAAATATTGCCAAGAAAACTTGGTTTCATTCATGCTTGTAAAAGTATCTGAATGACCATCCATTCAGTATAGGCTTAACCTTTTTCGGCCTGATTGGAATACCAATGGTAAAGAAGTCTCTCATCCCCTCCAGGATGGGCGAGCTCTCATATGCATACTTTTATCCTTTTTTAGGCATAGGAGACTACCAACAAAAAAGAGCCCCCACTAGATTCTTCTTCATGCTTTCAGACTCTCTAAAATTGAAAGCACCATCGAGCATTTACCTCCTCAGGCTCTCCAAAAATCCATGAGATCGTACCATAACGGTGTCCCTAGACACTACCCCACAAAAAATAGTTTGGTATCATTCCCCCATTGGGTCACCTTTGTTTAGAGTACTCTGCAATGTGTCTTCCTTTGATCCCATCAGTATCAAAAGTGTCTACCTCCTCCAAGTATTTCTCATCTGCAGTGATATCCCCTGTATTTCAACTATGATCCCATTCCCATGAGTCAGTTTCATTTGCTGCCTGGTCCACCCTGCCGCCATACTCTAAACAAAGGAAGTTTGAGTCTCCCTCCCCTTGCCCCTGTTCAAATATTTCCCTCCCCCCCCCCTCGCTCCCCATTCAGTGAGTCAGTCCGCAAATTTCTTCACACCTTCCAGTTATCTCCCTCACACTCCTGGTCAAGGAAACATCATTGCCTTGGCTAGGGGCAGGTCTCCCTTTGTCGATGCCAACACACATATTCCAGAGGATAGACCCAGATGTCCCTGTATCTTGGTTTCATTAACCTCATTGATGAGTACCTTGGACCACTTGAGAGGAGTCCTTAGTGCCTCTCGGGATGGTTGTTTCTCACGTGCTTGACTTCAACTGCATCATTGCACCATTGAGATTCGTACAGGGTTTTGTCCGTACAATATTTGTTTGAAGACCCCGGATGTCACCTAACTCTAGCAAATTGGTGTGTCCACTCAAGGGACCTAAACAGTTTATGTCCCTTAATATTTCTGGGTTGCATTGGAGACAGTATTCAGAAGCCCCAGCAGTGCTTTTATATAACTTTATGATTGATGCAGCATACTTGTACCATAGAGACTCTGACTCTCAATCAGTGAGTCCACACAACTATGTTCCAGATCTAGCAGACCGTCAATCATGAAGATAAAGCATTCCATGAGAATGCCATGGGTCCAATGTACCAAATCATAATTGTATTCAGCCTCACATGGAGGCAACCATTATTGTAACATCAGTTGTATATGACCGACTCTTGCATTTTAGAGCATAGATCAAATTATTCTTTTGACATTGTCACGAGCATGGGGATGCTTGCCTCATCCATATACATGTCACACATTATCTATATCTCACCCATTGATGGGAATCATATTAATACAAAAACCAAAAGCCACCATGCCCCATCCCCAGAAGCACCACCTCTATGCAACAAATCCTATGATGTCCGTCAGCCATACGTTGAGATCCTACGCTCACACATAAGGGGGCAATCTGTTAACCCAAAAATCCCCCACTCATCGCTCAATGGCCTACACCACCCAAGGACACCATCTCATGACCCTCATATCACTCCATTAGACCCCCACACCCTCAAAATAGCTAAAGGATGAATAAAAGGGATTAAAAACCCCAAAAAGGAGCCCAAAATAGTCTCCTAGGAGCTAAAGTTAGGGAAAAAGGGGCTAAAGCCCTGACCAAGGGATTAAAACCCTAAAACCCCTTGAAAAAGCTATAAAAGGAGGGTGGGGGGTCACTCTCAAACAACTTCTCCCTTGCATATTGCTATGCTTCCCGTGGATGCCTTGAGACCTTTGCCTCTCAAGCCACTCACACTCCCTCTCCTCCATTTCTATTGAGCCATTTCTCTCCCATCCAAGAGAGGTGCTTCCACAAGCTAGGGCATGGTGTCCCATTTCCACCCAAGAGAAGGTATAACCATGTTTTATATTTTGTTTCTTATTTTCTTAGTTTTCTTTGCTTTCTAACCCTTATTTCATTTGCAGGTTTTAGATCTAACATTGTTTTGTAGGTGTTTCAATCTATGGTAGCTTAGGATTTATTTGCAGGTCTTTGGAGGCAGAACCCTAACCCTTTTGTGCAGAGGGGTTCATCATTGCTTCTATCTCCTTTCTATTCTTAGCTTAGCTTTCATTTCTGTCATTTACATTACTTTTTATTTTTGGCATTTACCCACAAGCAGGAACTGACCCTTCTATCCTATAGATAGAAGGGAGCCATTCCTGCCACTGTAGTAGGGAGAAATCCTTACTACATCGGGGACTATTGCGATGAAGAGACAATGGCCAAAATCATAGATCTACTACATGAATTCTAGGATATTTTCCTAACACGGTTTTCAAAAATGAAGGGCATACTCGATGACCCAAGGAAAATGAAGATTCCGTTGAAACTAGATGCAAAACCAATACGACAAAGGCCATATCGATTGAACCCGTGATACAAGGATCGAATGAAAGTTTAGATAGACACGATGCTCAATGCTAGGATCATTGAACCTATAGAAGAATCAGAGTGGATAATCCTGATGGTGGTCTAGGGCAAGATGATTAGTGAAATCTGCATTTGTGTCGATCTAATAAAGTTGAATGATGCATGCGTACACGATCCATTCCCGACCCCTTGTACAAATGAAATTCTGGAAGGTGTAGACGGCCAGGAGATGTATTCTTTGACGGATGGCTTTTTGGGATACCACCATATCCGACTTGTGAAGGAGGATCACCATAAGACCACATTTGTCACAGAATGGGGATGTTTCCAATATACACTCATGCCATTTGGGCTGAAGAATGCACCAGCTATATTCTCTCACGTAATTGTCACTATATTTAAAGATTTTATTCAAAAATTTCTGCAGGTGTATATGGATGATTGGAATGTATATGGATTAATTAGGGACTATCTTGACAACTTGTGACTGATGCTCAAAAGGTGTCGACAACATCAGATTTCCTTAAATTCTAAAAAGTGTATTTTTTGTGCACCATTTGGCATGCTACTGGGCCACATAGTCTGCAAAGAAGGTATGTTGGTTGATCCGGTGAAGATCACGCTAATCCTTAGTTTACCCCCACCAACGAATGTGAAGATGCTTTGGGAAAAAATGGGACATATGGGCTACTATGGCAAGTTTATCAAAGGATACGCTATGATTACTACTCCCATGGAGAAGCTGCTCAAGAAAGATGCTGTGTTTGAATGGAATTAGGAATGTCAAGAAAGCTTTGACACCTTAAAGGCCAAGATGGCCTTTGTGCTAATAATGGTTTATCCTGATTGGAATAAAGAGTTCCATGTGCATGTTGATGCTTCTTCTACTGCACTTAGGGTTGTTCATGTGCAACCAGGTGAGGGTGACCTGGATCACCCAATAGAATATGCCAGTAGAAAATTGTCATTTACTGAACAAAATTATACCACAACGGAAAGGGAAGGCCTGTCAATGGTTTATGCATTACAAAAGTTCAGGCACTATTTGTTGGGAGGAAATTTCAATATGTTCATCGATCACTCTGCTTGACAATACCTAGTCAATAATCCCGTGTTGGGTGGGGGGATCTGTAGATGATTAATTTTGTTCCAAGAATTTGATTTTGAAATAGTGGCAAAGCTAGGGAGGTTGAACGCTGGCCCGGATCATCTGTCACACATTGTGAATGGTAAAGAACTGACCAATATTGATGATGGATTACCAGATGCGCAATTGTTCCATGTTGACATCACAGATGATCACTATGCACCAATTATTTAGTTTTTAGCCACTGGAGTTGCTCCAGAGGACATGTCAAATGTACAAAAGAATCAGCTAGTAGTAAAGGCTTCTAATTTTCAATTAATTGTTGGACAGTTATATAAGCTTACACCAGATGAAATCTTGCGATTGTGTATTTTACTACATGAGCAGGGTCCCATTCTTGAAGAAGCACATGCAGGAATTGTGGGAGGACACTATGGAGGTCATCCTATTGCGCGAAAGGTGTTGCTCATTGTACTATGGTGGTTTGCATTGAATAATGATGGTGTAGACTATACGAGGAGCTGCAACATTTTCCAGCATGTCGGTAAACCATCGCGGTAGGATGAGATGCCACCGGTACCGCAGCTGAGTTTGAAACCATTTGATAAATGGCTTGTGGATTTTGTGGGTCCTATTAATCTACCAAGGAAGCGAACTGGTGCACGATACATCATTATTGCAACTAACTATCTCACTGGGTGGGCAGAAGCTACAACAGTTGTGGATTGTACCGCTGTGACGGCAGCGAGGTTCATCTTTGAAAACATCATGACATGGTTTGAGTGTCCTAGGATCCTGATGAGTGACGAGGGAAGTCACTTCATCAACCGGACTATGAAAGCACTAACTGAAGAGTTGCAGGTTAATCATAAGAGGAGTACACCATACCATTCACAAGCGAATGGGATCGTCGAAGCATTCAACAAAATCTTGGAAACAACACTGGCTAAGGTATTTAATGCTAACCACGATGACTGGGACCTAAAAATTCCAGCAGTGCTATGGGCTTATCGCACTACTTGTAAATGACTAACGGGTCAGACACCATTTAATATGGTCTATGGGAAAGAGGCAGTCATGGCCATGGATTATATTGTTCCCAGTCTATGCATTGACACAGCGACAGGCATGGATGATGCATAAGCGGTAGAAGAACGAATTGTGTAGTTGATCCAGCTTGAAGAAGACTGATTTATTGCTAGCTTCCACCAACAGGTTTTGAAGGATTGACAGAAGGCATGGCATGATCGCCACATTAAGAAAAAATAGTTTGTGGCAGGATATTCAGTCCTGTTATATGATAGTAAGTTCATCAAGCATCTAGGTAAGTTACAAATGCATTGGTTAGGTCTATATATTTTTCATTCCATTACTTCTGGTGGTACAGTTCAATTACACCAATTAGATGATGCAGTCTTACTGACGCTTGTCAATGGGAGTCACTTAAATCCCTATAGGTTGGGGCTGACGATGCGCACTACTTGAGGCGCTGAAAAAAAATGAAGAGTGATCCCTAGGGAAGAGGCTATGCAAGGTTAAAGTTTGTAAGCGATGAATGGTCGACCACTTGCGATAGTTGCAGGGCTATGGGTTGGTCAAATCAAGAAATAAATGCAGGTAGTTAAAATAGTTGGCTGGCAGTGCTTGTTGAAGTGACCTGCATTCATGACTGATTCAACCATTAGAGGAGTAATATCATCGGTAGATTTGGCGTCATTAATACTAGATTTAGTAATAATGGTGATGATAGATTTGGAAATGATCAATTTTGTATTGGAGGTGTCTATAAAACAATGCACAGGATGCATAAGGATGGCATTCTTTAGTTGATTGAGGAGAGTGTGAAGCAGAGGGTGAATTGTCCAGTGCAGTAAGAATTGTTGAGTGAGTTGCAGTTAGAGCTCTCGAGTGCATTCTCAGGTTTGAGGGGTGAGGGATGCTGAGAGGCCTTGATGCTATAGAGATTTCTAGTGAGTAAGAGTTCCTCATTCGGCCCACGGTGGTTGAAGAAGAAATTATGGGCATGCCAGTTAGTTAGTTTTCCATTCCCAAGCGGAAGCGGCATACTCAGAGGCCTAGTGCTACGTCACCGCAGAAGAGGTAAACTTGAACGTTGGAAAGAGTGCAAGGAGAAGAAACTGCCCAGACTGGGCCATCGATCTCAGGAGCTATTGAGTCCATGGAACCTCGGGGTGTCTCTGTTCATGAAATTTTGGGATATATCACTCCTACATGTTCGGGAGCCAAGTCTAGGTAGCCGTCAAAGAATAAGAAGTATCCACCAAAATTGTCGTCGCTGCTGGAGGGGATGAAGTGCTTGGTCGACATCATCCCTACATTGATCCGGTTGAAATTTGATGACCATGACCTGGTATTGCTCAAATATGTCAAGGATGAGCCCTATGAATCAGCCCCAATGGCACCTGGTGCCCCAATTTGGTGGATTCCTCAACCTTGGGCGAGTGGGTTAGATCAATTGGGATTATTCGGGCTCATCAATATGCCTCATTTTGGGTGATTGAATGAATCCCATGCATTCGTGAAGAAACTATTTTCTTTTTTTCATGGAGGGACACTTTGGTTGAATACGTCGATCCCTGTTACAGTAGATTTTATTGCAAGCATCATAGGCTTGCCGAAGGATGAGGAAGATCCGACGCAGTATATCTATGGGAGAGATACTAACAAAAGGATTGCCAAGTAGTTGAAGGAGTGCTTTGGTTTACAACATGATGTCCTTGCTTATCGCATCGATAACATTAACTCATAGTTGGTGTGCATCGGCACAAGGATTCTGGTGAGCAAGGTCATTCAAGGAAACTGACATGTCCAATGCAATTCGGGTGTGTCGCCTACGCCCAGAAGTGCACTAAGGGGGTGCAAATGAATTATTATTTGTTTTTACTAAATTAGTTGCTAGAATACATGCTTGCTACTCAGACCAAGTGACCATTTTCCTATAGTTCATTTTTTATCCTTATTGCACTAGTTTCCTGGATGGAATCGGAGGACTATCAACCGATGGCAGTTGATGTGGAAAAGGTGTACCAAGGTGCGAGGTATCAGAAATTATGGTGGGTTGAATAGCCTAGTTGATAGGAAAAGTGTGCCATTCATTTCTGGGTTTATTGGGAAGCACTGTAGGCCGCAGCCATTGTCGTTCCCCGAGTCTCTCCTTATGTCGTGGCCAAGTACCAACGGATCCTCTAGTTTTCCATCGAGCCCCACTCTCTTCATATTCAGGCCAGACGAGACCCTGAATGACAGTGGCTACTGTTTCCTTATAAAGTCATGAAAAAATAATTGGATGCTATTGTACAAGAATGGTGCACCCTGGTGATTCAGGAAGAATTGTCTAAGGAGCCACCGCTGGATGCCCTCAAAGAGCCTGCCCCAAAGGAGCTGAGCACCCATGACTCTGATAATGAGTCATCAACGGACCCTGAGGATGCAGCACATCACATGTAGGAGGAGACTCACACCAAATGGCATTAATAATATGGGGTAGGCAGTGGTACCAGGTTAAGGATGGAAGACCAATTGTAGCGGCTTATCAAAGTTGTCACTTACTCCTCTAGGGCTGCGACAACAATGATCCACAAATCAAACCATGGCATGGTAAGAGATTGATTAGATTCCATTTCTTATATTATTTCCAAGCAAACATTGGCAAGACCTATGCCGCAGGACATCTTATCGATCGGCATTGAGCCTTGAGTTAGGAACATGCAAGTTCCCATGACTGCGATCGACACAGAAAATGAAGAATTTCACCAGTTGATGCGCCCGATCCAGAGGGTGAATTTGGATCTCCACAAGTTGTCCGCTATGGTGTTGGTTGAGTTGCAGCATGTTGCCGCCCTATAATTGGCAGCGCGACAGAAAGAACTGACTGAGGGCTATGTCCAGTCCTAAAACGCCGCTGAGAAGCTATAGAAGGAGGCAGAGGAGCTGCGTCAGGTCTAGGTGCAGCTGGTAGAAGAAAAAGTGCGAGAGATTGATGCTTTGAAGGAGACACATGATGAGTTGTAGCAGAAGGATGCTGAAGAAATTACTGAATTGAAAAAGGTACAAGACCACCTAATTGTTGAACAGGTGTAGTTATGTGTCCGATGTGGTGAAGTTGAGAAAACTATTTCTAAATCCTTCCAACACATTTTTGAAAACACGGTTGAGCTCACCCCAGTCAAAAATTCCAAGTGATTGGGGAAAACTATTGTTCAACTTCAGGATACCAACTTGATGCTCAATGCCTTAGTACAACCCACAACACCACTAGAGTAGGTTGCAGAATGAAGGGCCTCCATTGAAGAAATTGCCACTCAGTTCAATAGCATGGAGCAAGAGGCCAATACCATTATGGAGGTGACAATGCAGTTTTGGTAGAGTGTTTTCTAGGATGAGTAGCTTGATCAGCTTAATGCATAGGTGCAAGAAGCAGAAGGTGAATTGATGACCCTGAAGACATCATTGAGGTCCATATCACTGATGGTACAGATCACGCGGGCTGCAGAACTGAAGGATCTATAGCAGAGAGCTGCTCATGCGTAAGAATGACAACAAAAGGGCCACGTGCAACTTGATGAATTTCAAGAAATCGGTGGGAAATTGGATCTTAAAGCAGTTGCCATGCTCCAGGAAGTCCTAGAGCATCAAAAAGTGGTCAACAACAAGGCTAGAGAAGAGCACCACATGTAGCATAGTTTTATTAATGTCAGAGTACCGCTATCAAAGTCTGGCTTCAGGTTCATGAGATTGTGCAGCAATTTGAATATTTCAAGGAGAAAACTTCGGCACATACCCTGTCAACTTAACGTGGCTTGAGGACGAGCCACAAGACTATGTTGGGGGCCTATTGGCAGGGGTTTTAGTAAGTGATTTACACAGCATCGCGACAGCTGCGCAAGCTCACGCGGTACCGTGCAAGTCCTGGTTAGCACGATGGGCAGAAGAATAACCACTTTTGAATATTTTATATATATTTTGACCAAGTTTTGTCGCAATAGGTCAGTAGCGGTTATAAGTTAGTTTGTAGTGTACCCTCAATGCAAAGGTGCGAGCCTATTTATAGATCTATTTTTGTAGGAGATGGAGCTGATTAGGGGGAAATATTAGTCACATGAGGTCTAGTGAGATCTATTTTTATGAAGAAGTTTGTATCATAACTGTAATTTATCTGAGTTTTTCTTGATGTATTTAGCCTCCGGTTGTGTAGATAATTGTCCTTCCTTAGATCTTTTGTGAAAAATGAATATATATATATATATATATATATATATATAGTTGATGCATAATATTGTCTGTTGAGATCTCTATCTGTCTTGTTGCTATGTTATGATATTTTTCAATGCTGTGATGCGTTATGATGTTGTTGCATTCTCTGACATAGTGATGCTGATATGTCTTATTGCCACCGCATCATGATCTAATATGGTTAATATAGATAATATGACAAATGTGTGATGTGCTCCATGATTATGGAAGTGAGTTGATGTCAACGGTATATCTCTAGGTCTGTTGAATTATGATGCTTCCCTGTCGGATATCGTATCCTTCGTTCCCCACTGTTGAAAACTTAGTTCTAACAGCTCTCCCTTGAACATCTATGGTGAGACCTCATCCGCTCTATGGACGTTGCTGGGTAGCCTAATCCCTACTTGGTCCGGTGCTCAAGGAGATCATGCTAGTTAAGCATCGACAGATTGAGGAACCCTATAGACAAAGCTTTGTTGGTGGATTTCTCCAACATACTTTTCAAAGATATAAGTTTGAAACAATGACTCCTCGTGGGATTCTCCAAACCCTACATATCCCATCCCAAAAATAGTAAGAGATATCCATGTATTTTATCATCGAAATTTCTATGTCAAAAGAAAATAATAGTATATTCGTAGTCTTTGAATGATTAACAAAATATAATCACTTCATTAGTATTTCATCAAAAGAAAATATCCAAGTTGTAGATAGTTAAGTAAGTAATATATTTAATCTCCATGGGTTTCCCAAAGTTATCGTTAGTGACAGGACCCCAAATTTACTAGAAACTTTTGGAAGTAATTATTCCACAAGGTAGGGACTTCATTAACTATGAGTACCTCTTACCATCCCTAGAAAAATGGGCAGACTAAAGTCATAAATAAATTCCTTGACGGACACCTTAGGAATTTCGTGAATGACCACCATACTCAATGGGTACATTGGCTCCATCTTGTAGAATGGTGGTACAATAGTATGTATCAAACAATGACAAAAATGTTCCCTTTTTGAAGCCTTATATGGGTATCCTCTTCCTATGGAAAATGAATTTGTTATCAATAGTTTTAAATTTCTGGTATTGAAATACTATCTAGCAATATCCGATGGTGTCACCCATATTTTGAAGAGTCATCTTGAACAAGAAAGAAACCACATGAAGAAACAAGTCGATACCAAAAGTACTAATTAAGAATTTGAAGTAGGTGATTAGTTTTTTGAGTTCGACTCCAACGATATAAACAAACTTCACTTAAAAACTCCAAAAATAATAAACTTGCGCCAAGGTTTGATGGACCATATCAAGTAAGGGAATGAATAGGATAAGTGGCTTATGCTCTGGACATACCTAATAAGGGGAAAACACATGACCATGAATTTTTCCATGTGTCCTACTTAAAAAAGAAATTGGGTCCAACTACTCGCATACAAAGAAAATTACCTATGCTATATGATGAAGAAAAACTGGTGCTAGAACTTGAATGCATATTGAGATTAAAACCAGAACACTATGTTCTAGATTCATCAATGAATACCTTGTCAAGTGGAAAAAATTACCTAATGAAGAAAATGAAGACTTTTGTTCACGGCACCTATCCTTCCCAATACTTCATGGGCAGAGTATCTTAGAGAGAAAGGACTTGTAATAGAACCGGAGTAAATTAGTTAAATTAAATAATTTAAATATTGTTTTATTATTAATATTAATTAAATGGAAACATTAGAAGGACACACCACTTAATTGTGTCTCTTGATTTGTATTTAAAACCACTCATTCTTTCTGTAAAACCATTAATAAATAAATACATAAATATGTTTTGGAATATCCATTCCGGTTAATGCATGTCCCTCTAATTTCAGTCGGGAAAATGAAATCATCTTATCCTCATCCATGTCATGGATACTAAAATGGATCTCTAATTTGTTCAACTAATGATTCAACTTTAAATCATCAACCTCACCTTGGTAGGGATTGATATTTACTTTCAACTACATTTTATAATGGATGGAAAGTGGTAATGGCACTAGTACTTGTTTTATTTTTCTCATGATATTTCCTCGGCTCTTTTTCTGGGTCTCGTTTGTCTCCCAATTTCCCCTTTGATCCTATCTATGAGTTAGATCCTATAAATCACCAAAAGGCCTGAAATTTCTCTCCAAATCTACCATAAGGATTGGTGTATTTCACAAGATATCAACAACTTGAATTTTCAACTTGGTAAATCATTTTTCATATATTTTCCCTCCTTGCCCCCTCCTTGGATTCTTCACATGACTCATATGCCATGGATATGATTTGAAGACTTATTTTCTATCCCCAAACCCCTGGATCTTGAAATTTCCCACAAGAACTAAAATAAAATTGTTCAAATACCAATATGATCTATAAACTATCATGGGTATTCCACTAGAACAATTTGTCACAACAGATCTTACAATTGAATTCATTGTGTTAGCTTAATTCCACATAACGATAAATAAACTAGAATTGAAAGGAAAATAACTGGAGAAAAATAACACATCCACACAATCAACACAAGACATACCTTGGGAAAATCCACTATCGAGAAAAACATAGCCATAAGTGAGGACTATGCCCTGCTCTTTAATTATCCAATATACAATACAAATACAAAGAAAGTGGTACTCACTAAAGAGTTACCTCTGACGTTGTGGTCTGTATGGCTACCACATGATATCCTAATTCCTTTATTATTATCTAATATCCTCTCCCTTATTGTTTTTCATATATGTAACAATACAATAACATCATCAAAATGAAACCCCTCTCCTCCAAACAACCCAGTATTTAACATATCTCGATAGTCATCTAGGACTAGTTTTAGGTTTTGTACATGCCTCAACTCCCAATTAGGGTTAAGGTTTTGGAACCTCTAGAATGTTCTAGAAATTCCACATGTGTGCCGAATGAGAGATAATGTAGAATCCACTTGGTACTATAGTTGCCAACTTGTTGGAGGCATAACTTCCTCATACAGACTTTGATTAAGGTGATTCGTGCATCGTTGGAAAGGTCTCATAGTGTAGAACATCGTCGAGGGAGTCAAATCCATTCTCATGAAATTTTGACCCAAAAAAGTCGTTTAATTCCTCAAATGGGCCTCGAAAGGTTCTAGACCCAAAATTTGCAAAGTAAGACTTCCCCCTAAAATGGGCCCTACAAACCAATTCATCTACTTTTTCCACCCAAAAAATTCCAAAATAAATGGAAAAAAATATATTGATCAATTTCAAAGAAAAACAACTGTACAAATATTATTATATATAATCCATACCATTTAATAAAGTCATATGTATTCTTTCATCGTGATTTATTTTGTTTTATTTTTAAATTTTACTATATGAAAATCTAATATAAGTTGGACTTTATTAAATGCACAATTTCTATATGATATTTAAAAATCAATCATATCCATTACAACTATTTTAGCATTTCCCTTGCAAAAAAAATATTAGGTATTCGAAAATGTAAATTTATTGATTTAATGATGTCATATAAGTACCATAAACTCTTGGGTTATGACCAAATCATGAAAGTGTCCTATAATTTCTATGTTTATTTCCATAACAGTGGAATGAAGTGGATTTTAATTCATGAAAGTGTCTTATGATGTCTATGCTACTTTCCATAACAATGGAATTAAGAGGATTTTAATGTAAATGGCACATACATCAAGAACGAAGAAGTAAGGAGAGAAGTTGGTAGAAGATGTCCACCCAATTCATTACCACATTCAGATTTAACACCACAGATCCTAAACTAGACCAAATTGTCCATCAGTTGAAGCATTTCATATTTGGATAAATACCAAATTAGGATAATGTGAAAATGTCGATATGTGTATATCAAAAGGATTTTGTGTGATTGAATCAACCAATATATTGCTAGAAAGTAGACAACATGGCGCTGGATGGAGAAGAAGTTCCACACAATATACTAATTGTGGAGACAAGAAGGAGAGTGCATTGTAGGGTGATCCATCCACCAGTACTGTACAGGAGTTTAGGGAGGCCGTGAAAACAAATAAATACAACATTTCAATAGAAAAAAAACCCAAGATGGCCATTATAGGAGACTATTGGGACCAAGAGATAGTCACCTAGATAATGAACCTATTGAAAGATTATGAAAATATTTTTTTCATGTAGTTTTATGGAAATGAAGGAGATAGTAGGTTCCCTGGGAGAGATGAAAATTGAGCTCAAGGAATGGGCCAATCCAATAAATGAAATAGCATATAGATTAAACCCCAAGTATAAAGAGAAGGTGTGCAAGGAGCTAGAGCACATGTTGGATGGGAATCATTTTTCTAGTTGAAGAATATGATTGGATCAACCCCATGGTGATCCATGATAAAATGATAGAGGATATTTGGATATGTGTTGACCTCAGAAGACTGAATGCAACATGTTTACATGAACCTTTCCCCACACCATTCATAAATGAAGTATTAGAGAATGTAGGAGCATAGGAAGCATATTCTTTCACCGATGGATTCTTTGGATACCATCAGGTGTTCATGGAAGAGGAGAATTGAAAGAAGAAAATATTCTAGACCGAATGAGGATCCTTTGCTTACAATTTGATTCTCTTTAGACTGAAGAATTCAATAGTTTTTTTCTTAAGAATAGTGTTAGTTGCGTTCATGTAGTTCATGGATAAGTTCCTTAAATTATACCTAGATGACTAGATAGTGTTTGGTCTCCTAAAGGATCATTTGTAGGTATTAATATTGATGTTAGACATATGTAAGAAAACACAAATCTCATTGAAACTAAATAAGTGTATTTTTTTCACTACGTTTAGGATCCTCTTAGGAGATGTCATGTTTTAGAGAAAAGGTATCGTAGAGAAATAACAATAAACACGATTAAAATATTAAAATACATTACAAGAGATACACATATATAATGTGGCTCATCCAATATGGGCTAAGTCCACATAGAAATTACCAGTCCTTTATTATTATACCATCTAGAAAAATGAAGGGATACAACCTGCAGCAACCTCACTGCACTTCCTCTTCACTCTCTCACAATCTCTATTACACAATCACATAGATTGTTTTACAATGCTACAATACAATACAGAGTCATATTACAATGATTTCCTTTTATAGGGGAATTTCCATGGGTCACCCAGTACCATGGGTTTGTAAACTGTTCGCCAACAAACATCCCAAAAAAATTGTTTTGGGGAATTTCCCCCAGAACACCCATGTGGGGACGATTTCCCCATGAAACCCCTTGTTGGGATGAGTGTACGATAAAATTGGGATAGAAACACAATTGAACAATAACATATTTGAATCTGGAAGATGAGGCTCTAGAACCAACAATCTCCCACTTGGAGACTGATCACAACAACTACACCGCTACTGCAGTTACTAGACTATGCTTTGAACCTTACACTTGGTAAATTTATATTCTTCACTTTTATGCTTGAAGGCTATTAAAACCAAGAATGAACTCATTTTATCTTTGGTTACTACCTTTGTCAACATGTTTGCGGGATTCTGGCTAGTATGTATCTTTTTCATTTTTAACAAACCATCTTCCATAACAGATCTTATGAAATGGTACTTGATATGTATATATTTAGTATTCAAATGAAAGGCTAAGTTCTTTGCAATATGAATGGCACTTTGGATATCACTCTACAAAATTCTATTCTCCTACTTCTTACCCAATTCCTCCATGAACCTATGCAACCAAATCATCTCTTTATTAGCCTCTATAGCAACAACATACTTTTCTTCCATTGTTGAAAGTGCAAAAACCTTTTGCAATTTCAAAATAAAACTTATTGTTGTTCTCTTGAGGCCTGGAAATTCATAGGCAACAACAGCAAGGGATTCTCCGCAGTCAATGTTCCCAACTAGCCCATGACTGTTTGGTATGAGGAATCCGTCCGGTTTTACCGGTTGCGGCCCGGTCCACCGTGTATATTTTTGTATTTTTTGACTTAAGTATGATATGCATATGCCTAATTAACCATGCTGGGTGATGGGGATGCAAGGGGCAGTCACAACATGATGCGCAGGTTCTTACCTCTCGTCTTGGCACTCACAAACATCTCAATCACATATGCAGTAATGAAATAAAACTAACTATATAACTATCTATCCCCGGGGAGCAAACTGTGATTTAATTATGAGTAATGTGTATTGTGCATGCATTATAAAGAGAAATTACAGGTAGCTAATGTTTCTTCCTACAACACATGAACGATTAAAGATATTTCAACAATCAGATAGCCAATTGTTTTATGAACAACATAACATTACTCATGGTGGTAATTACACAAAATAAACCAGAAATCATTTAAACAAGAACATAGGTTCTAAGCGTTAGAACGATCTCACGGTTAATGGACGAAAGCTGAAAAAACAAAATAGTTCATCTTTCCGCCATCCATAGCATCACATTTGAAAGTCCCACCGATCTTTCTCCAATAGGAAAACAGTTACTCTTTATTGCAAAAAAAAAGTAGTTCTTCTTACAATATTGCTTTCATGTCTAACTGGGAAAAATCCCTTTTTCCCTCTAAGTCTATTACATTTATACAAAAAGGGGTGAAACTGTTGGGATGCCCAAAAGTACCTTTTGGGATTCCCAACTCTTCGCCTCCAAAAAATTTACTCTTCCTCAAATGTTTAAAAAATCGTTACAAATTGCAAAAAAGTGACCACTCCTTTACGAGGATGGTCCCACTTGGGCATCTAGAAACTTCTTCCATTTCGCAGCTTCAGAGGCAATGCCCTCAAATGCACAGGGTTCCAAAAACTGAATGTTGATTTCAAATTTTTCAGCTTGTTTCTTTATAGCCTCCACTCTGGCAGTGCTCAACCGAAGCTGGTCTTCCAAAAGCTGCACACTAACTGTTGAATGGCCTACTTTGCTTCTCAGAATCTGGTCATCAATTTCCTTAATGCATTGCATTCTTGCTTCTTCATCCTGATGTATTTTCTGCAATATCTCCACAAATGAATTGTGGTCTGGGAAATCATCCAGCCTCTGCTCAGCCTCTACCTAGCACCGGTTGTACGTGATAAGGACTCTTCTGAAAAATTCCATGCAGGTTCCCTTCGTCTTCCTGACTGCTTTCTTGAAATCCTCTGCGGTGTTAATAGAAAATTCTATTAAGTTATAATCCTGCTTGAGGGCTTGTTTATATTTTGATGGAAGCTCTGCTGGAGTTTCTTCATTGCTTTCCAACCTCGCCATTCTTGCAGTCAGGACCTCAAGGACGTCCTGAGATTTGTCCACAAAGTAAGATGCAGTTTCCAAGATCTCTTCCAATTGGCCATCGATCTACAGCACTCTACATCTCTCCTCTTCAACAACAATCTGTAGCTGCAGCATATTGGATTTTTGGGCCAAGACATGCTATTTGAATGGCTGGAGGTTAAACTACTATTCTCTTGCTTCCTCCAGAGCAGTGGTCAAAGAAGAAATCTGCTCTTGATGTTTCTCTCTCTGTTCTTGGGAGTGCATCTCACTGGCCATCAAGATAATCTTTTTCTGCTCTTCCAGCTCTTCTACCTTCTCCTGTAGCCATTCTTTCTCTATCTTCAGCTCTTGACATTCTTTCTGCACTTTCTCCAGATCCTCCTGTGTATTTTCCATAACCTGTCTTTCTACTTGGAGGGCCTGTACTTCTACCCTTGAGGACTTCATTTCCCTTTGCATATCTTCATATTTTCTCTTAATCCTATTGCTTTGTTCTCTCTCTCTCCTCAATGTATCTTTCAACTGAGCAGATGACTTCTTGGACTGCTCCAAGTCAGTTATTACCTTGTCCATGTTATCTTCTGAGGCGTGGATTAGTGCAGTCGCGGCTCTCAGGGTGAATCTTGGATGTTGGTTTGTTCCCAACATAACAGTCGTATCCGTTATCATTTTACCAGGCATATCTCCTATTTCAACCCTCTTTTCTGTTCTCTTTACTATCCTCTTTGTAGCCCTGTCATAAAACACAGTGTTAAAATCAGGGATTTCTTCTCCCTTTTTCTGCACAAAATGAACTAGCTTGAGTGTGGGGACCACAGGTGTGCTGGTAGCAGGCACTTGTGGGTCCTGGACTTTTGGGTTTTCCTTATCTTGAGTCTTCCCTCGAGCTATACCAGTGGCTGACTGTTCGGTCTCTCTTTGTGTCAGTCTCAGCCTTTCTGCTTCCTGCTTTTGTAGCTCCTCATCGAGCTTTCTCTTCGCTTCTTTTGCTTCTTTTCTAGCGGCTTCCTCTGCTTCTTTAGCTGCTTCTTTTGCTTTCTCAGCTGTTTCTTGAGCAGCTCTTCTTTTCGCTTCTTCTTCTGTATGCAGCCATCCTGCAGCTTCTTGTGCCAATCTCTGAGCTTCCTCATTTCTCTTTCTGGCCTCTTCATCAGCATTGGCTTGTTCATTTCCCTTCCCACCTTTTGTGGTAATCTTCTTCTTAAACCTTCTTCTCAAGGCTGTCATGTTTACCGCATTTCGAAAGATGGAATCCTCTCGATCCCAATGGTGGGCATACTCAAAATGCACGTTGTGCTCTTTACAGTGTTCAGCCACTTTACCGTGAGTATCATTTCTATGGAAAGGCATCTCTCCAAAATGAAATCTTTCCAGTTCTTCTACAAATTCATCATCCTTTTTCACTCTAGTAAAATTGTAGCTTCCTAGCATGAAGGGAAAAGGAGGATAGACGGTCTTCTTGTGTTCAAACAAAAAGCTGCCTATTCCATCAAGGAACACTTGTCTGACTGCCTCCTTGTGGATAATGTAATCAGTTGCGTATTTGGGAAGCAGGGAAGGTGCTCTTGAACCTCCAAACATCTTGAAGCACAGGCCATTTTTAGTCAAATAGTAGTCATGCATACTCCTCTATTACTTGCAGGGCTTCCTCCGACATACAATCACACTCCTTCAGGAAAATGAGTGTGTATAGAGGCATAAGGAAGTGTTCACAGACTTCTCTGTAATGGCTGTGATATTTATGTGTCCACAATGGTTAATAAGCAGCATAGACAGGCATTCTTTCCCTGTCCTAGATGCACTTGAGACCAGGGAAAGGATGGTTGCATAATATATAGTCTATCAGAATGGAACTCATATAGAACTCTGATCTCTTCTGGGACTCTCCTCCCAAGGATGAGGCCAAGCAAGAAGAAAGACTGTTTGAGACAAGGTTGGCCTAGTTGAAAATTGTCCCCTGGGATGCAACATAAAAGATGATGGGTATGCATTCCAGCTTGAAGAATCTACCATGTGCTCTTCCAAAAATCCGGTTCAACATTAAAGCTATGAACCTGTAGGGAGCCCTTAAGCTAGCTGTATCATAATCACCTATTGGTCTGTATCTGTAATGTTTTCCTTGCAACATCATCTTTTTAAATGTCTCCACCAGGTCCATCCTAACGTTGTTCATCCAGCCATCAGATAAAAATACTTGGGCTTCTAGTAGGTGGTAAGCCAACGCTACATATCTAGGGCTATATGCAGCATAGCCCTGTCTTTCAACATTTTAAAGAATCATTGTTGTGACATTTTCCCGTGGTAGAATCCATCTGATTACTTTAGAGCATAGGAACAACTCTGGTCTGGTGGCGATCTTCATTAGTGAAGATCTTTCTATGTTGGCATATATGGACTCTTCTTCTAGGGCCATGTCAGGAACCTCTCTATGGGTGATCAATCTATATATTTTCCCCCACTAGTATTCAAGTTCAACGCCCGAAATTCACTTCGTGTCTTTGTAAATGTATTCAGTTTTAGTGACCACTTCTACTTCTGGTTCTTCTTCGACCACAGGGGCCTTCTTCTTCTGTCTCTTTGACATTGTGAGCTCTTCCTGCCATAAAATTGTAACATTAAGCCTTTTTGGCTGAGTGACAAACTGGCATACATCAATGTGCAGTGTGCCATTTCTTCTATGTTTAATATGACAACAATCAGTCAATGAAGCAAGTATATGCATTTACCTAGGCTGAAAAGGCCTAACTAATAGAGCTATTGAAACACAATGCATATTATTCAATGACCTTGTTTATATCTAGCATGATGAAAAACAAGTTATATACAGTAAAATGAGCAATCTACCACTGCCGTATGATATTAAACAATTCTACCAACCATATTCAAAAGGCAATAAATCTACATTAATATGCAACAAATCTCGGCTCTCCGTGCACGCCATGGTCGTTCGTTGCGCGGGAAAGACACTGGTAACTATGCGGGTTTTTTCAACGGTGCCATGCTCACACACTAAGAGTAATGACAAATCCCTTTTAGCAGGTTAGGGGTTCGACCCTAAGCTCGAATGAGGTCGCACAGAACCACGTGATGAAAATGATTGGGGTTCAAACGACATGAAAGCCCCAACCGGCACAAACAGTCCCAAACCCCCAAGGAAGGCCATGGAAAACCTATCTCCTACCCACCATCATTACGCAGGGCGGTTTGGCACAGACATCATAATGGCCGTCTGCGCCAAACCCCCTCACTCCTTATGCGTGGGGTGGAATCTGAACGGCGGTGAGGGGAAAACTAGTCCTCATGTCAAACCGCCCTCCCACGGTCTACTATGATATGAAATCCTCCAAATATATAAGCAATGAATCCTACCTGGCACTGATGTGTAATCGGCGTGTATGGTGGGATGAATACAGTCGGGCTTCCTCCATTGCCACTTGGACGTGGGTACTAGCACTAGGGTCCAAACAAGCTCGAGCACTCGACAACATGATAGTGACAGAGCACGGTGGTCAAAAAATAACAATAGAATAATCTAACACCTCGACCCCATATACATAGTCAACCACAACGAGCGAGCAAAGATCGGATGGTGGAGAGCTTTTGTATCGGAAGATGAAAGCAAACGCCCTTCCGCAGCAATGGATGATCAAAGCGCCAAGCCATCCACAACGAGTCAAGTTAAGTCAGAAGCAACACGCATACACATCGGAAGGGATAGCACTTCTTTCATCCACAACGGTGGAACCGTAAAGTACACCATCATCCGCAACGTCGGGACTTAAGTTGGAAGCGGAACGACTAAGAGATCGGCAAGGAAAAGCGCTCGGCATCCGCAACGGCGTAGCTAACAAAAGGTTCGACCTTCTGCAATGGCGGGCTTAAAATGACTCAAACAGCCAGAAGGTGTAAACTTCCGACAGCCGCAACGGCGATAGCCTAAGACTTATGGGTTCAATGTAAACAATCAACACGGGAGCAAAACTTCAAGCCATAATCGGGAGAGATTGCGATTTACCATCCGCAATGCCGGAAGGAGAAGGCTCCCCGCAGCTACAAGGGCAGGCATAGACAGGGATTATTTCCCTGTCCCAGATGCACTTGAGACCAGGGAAAGGCTAGTTGCATAATATACAGTCTATCAGAATGGAACTCATATAGAACTCTGATCTCTTTTGGGACTCTCCTCCCAAGGCTGAGGCCAAGCAAGAAGAAAGACTATTTGAGACAAGGTTGGCCCAGTTGAAAATTGTCCCCTGGGTTGTAACATAAAATATGATGGGTATCCATTCTAGCTTGAAGAATCTACCATGTGCTCTTCCAAAAATCTGGTTCAACATTAAAGCTATGAACATGTAGGGAGCCTTAAGCTAGCTGTATCATAATCACCTATTGGTCTGTATCTGTAATGTTTTCCTTGCAACATCATCTTTTTAAATGTCTCCACCAGGTCCATCCTAACGTTGTTCAGCCAGTCATCAGATAAAAATACTTGGGCTTCTGGCAGGTGGTAAGCCAACGCTACATATCCAGGGCTATATGCAACATAGCCCATTCTTTCAACATTTTCTAGAATCATTGTTGTGACATCTGCCTGGGGTAGAATCCATCTAATTACTTCAGAGCACGGGAACAACTCTGGTTTGGTGGCGATCTTCATTAGTGAAGATCTTTCTATGTTGGCATATATGGACTCTTCTTCTAAGCCCATGTCAGGAACCTCTCTACGGGTGATCAATCTATATATTCCCCCCCACTGGTATTCAGGTTCAACGCCCGAAATGCACTTCGTGTCTTTGTAAATGTATTCAGTTGTAGTGACCACTTCTACTTCTGGTTCTTCTTTGACCACAGGGGCCTTCTTCTTCTGTCTCTTTGACATTGTGAGCTCTTCCTGCCATAAAATTGTAACATTAATCCCTTTTGGCTGAGTGACAAACTAGCATACATCAATGTGCAGTGTGCCATTTCTTCTATGTTTAATATGAAAGCAATCAGTCAATGAAGCAAGTATATGCATTTACCTAGGCTGAAAAGGCCTAACTAACAGAGCTATTGAAACACAATGCATATTATTCAATGACCTTGTTTATATCTAGCATGATGAAAAACAAGTTATATACAGTAAAATGAGCAATCTACCACTGCCGTATGATATTAAACAATTCTATCAACCATATTCAAAAGGCAATAAATCTACATTAATATGCAACAAATCTCAGCTCTCTGCGCACGCCATGGTCATTTCGTTGTGCGGGAAAGATAGTGGTAACTATGCAGTTTTTTTCAACAGCACCATGTTCACACACTAAGAGTAATGACAAATCCCTTTCAGCAGGTTAGGGGTTCGACCCTAAGCTCGAATGAGGTTGTGCGAAACCGCGTGATGAAAACGATTGGGGTTCAAATGACACGGAAGCCCCAACTGGCACAAACAGTCCCAAACCCCCAAGGAAGGCCATGGCAAACCTATGTCCTACCCACCATCATTACGCAGGGCGATTTTGCGTAGACAGCGTAACGACCATCTACGCCAAACCCCACACTCTCTATGCGTGGGGTGGAATCCCAATGACGATGAGGGGAAAACTACTCATGTCAAACCGCCCTCCCACGGTCTACTATGATACGAAATCCTCCAAATATATAAGCAATTATGGGGTTGAGTAAACGGCCAGGAAAACAAACCACCGTAGCAAGAATAACCACCAAACGCTCAACGGAAAGGGAAAGGAAAACGAAGCCTACCTGGCACTAATGTGTAACCGGCATGTATGGTGGGACGAAGACAGTTGGGCTTCCACCGTTGCCACCTGGATGCGGGTACCAGCACTAGGGTCCAAACAAGCTCGAGCACTCGACAACACGATAGCGACAGAGCATAGCGGTCAAAAAATAACAATAGAATAATCTAACGCCTTGACCCCGTATACATAGTCAACCACAACGGGCAAGCAAAGATTGGACGGTGGAGAGATTTTGGATCAGAAGATGAAAGAAAATGCCCTTCCACAGCGGTGGATTATCAAAGCGCCAAGCCATCCGCAACGAGTCAAGTTAATTCGGAAGCAACACGCATACACATCAGAAGGGATAGCGCTTCTTTCATCCGCAACGATGGAACCGTAAAGTACACCATCGTCCGCAACGTCGAGACTTAAGTTGGAAGCGGAACGACTAAGAGATCGGCAAGGAAAAGCGCTCGGCATCCGCAACAGCGTAGCTAACAAAAGGTTCGACCTTCTGCAACGGCGGGCTTAAAATGACTCAAACAGCCGGAAGGTGTAAACTTTCGACAGCCGCAACGGTGACAGCCTAAGACTTATGGGTTCAATGTAAACAATCAACACGGGAGCAAAAATTCAAGCCATAATCGGGAGAGATTGCGATTTACCATCCGCAATGCCGGAAGGAGAAGGATCCCTGCAGCTGCAAGGGCGGAAGCTCGCGACTTATGGAATCGATGGAAATGACAAACGGACCCGAAACATCAAAGCATTGATCAGAAGAGGAAGTGGTTTTCCTTCCGCAATGGCGGAGAAAGAAATGATAAAAGTTTTGATGCCAAAACACAAAAGCAGCCGATGAAAATCAATCGAAACGGGGGAAAAGTCAAAGTTAAAACCGAAAGTCCATCCGCAATGGCGGAGAAAGAAATGACAAGTCCTTCCGATTCAAACATGCTGTAAATGCATTTAACAAGAGAAATGAATTTTGATCAGACATTGGATCTTTTCAAGCGTTAAAGCAAGTAGTAGATCAATCCAAACATAGGAAAATAAAAGAATAAAATCAACTAATCCAAAGCAAAGGAGGGTCCTAATTTTTTTTGGAATTTTGGGAATTTGTTGCAGCTGCAACATGTTCCACCCATAGTAAATACCTACCATGTGGTGCTCCTCCTAATGGCTTTATCACCTGCCATATCTGCATCAACATGTACCTGTAGAATAGTTTTCAAACCTCCAAAACATAATGCATGAGAAGTGGTACCTATCAAATACCTGAGAATCCATTATATTGCTTTCCAATTCTATTTACCTTGATTGTTCATATACCTGCTCTCAACTCCCACTACATATGAAATATCTGGTCTTGTGCACACCATGGCATACATCAAGCTACCAACTACTAATGAAAAGGGAACCTTGGACATGTATTATATCTCTTCTTGTGTCTTGGCACACATATCCTTACTTAGTTTGAAATGGCTGGTCAATGGTGTACTAACTGTTTGCATTTTGCATTCTAAACCTATCCAAAACCTTTTCTATGTACTCACCTTGATACAATGTCAATTTGTTATTTTTCCTGTCTCGCAGTTATTCTCATACCAAGGATTTTCTTTGGAGCACCCAAATCCTTCATCGCAAATGATTTAGCTAGTTTCGTTTTGAGCACATTTATATCCTACATGTTAGACCCTACAACAAGCTTGTCATCCACATACAATAACAAGATAATATATAGTCCAATATCTAGCCTCTTGAAATAAAAACAGTGGTCAGAATGGCATCTACTAGAACCCCATTTTGTCATAAACTTATAAAATTTTAAATACCACTTATTTGGAGCTTGTTTCAAGCCATACAAGCTCTTTTTCAACCTACAAATCAAATTATCCTTCCCTTTTACCTCATACCATTTTGTAAGCTGCATATAAAACTCTTCCTCCAAATCCGCATGGAGAAAGGTTTTTTTTACATCTAACTGTTCAAGATGCAAATATTCTACTTCCACTAGACTTAAAATAGTCCTAATTGAAGACATGAGAAATTTCATCAAAATCTATACCTTTCTTTTATGCAAACCCATCTACCATAAATTTAGAATTATACTACTTCTTTCCTCCTTCTTCTTCCTTCAACCTGTAAACCCATTTATTCTACAATGCTCTCTTTTTTCTAGGAAACTCAACCAAATCCCAAGCCTGTTTTCTTACCAATCAGTCCATGTCCTCATTCATGCCTTTCTCCCACTTCTTTCTAGTTTCTACTTTCATTTACTCTTCATAGCATTCTTGTTCACTAGAATTAGTCATCAATAAATAATACAGTGAAGGAGAGAATCGTTCTGGGGGTCTACTTAACCTAGTAGATATTCTTACATTTGCAGGAGTTTGAGGTACCTCTTACTGCTCTTGATTATTTAGTTCCTTTGGAACTTCATTTTCTTTTGTTTAATCAATCATTGTGTACTTAATGTTTTCCTTTTCCTCATTATTTCCCTACAACTGATATTTGTACATAACATTTTCATTGAATAATACATCTCTACTCCTAATGATTTTGTAATTTTCATAATCCCATAAGCGATAACCAAAATAATCAACCCCGTATCTAATAAAGGTACATTTCTTGGATTTAGCCTCAAGATTTGTTCTATTTTCTTTATCAATATGGACAAATGATTGACAACCAAGAGTTCTAAGAAATGAGTAGTTTACCTTTTTTACCTGTCCATTCCTCCTCTATAATTCCACCATCCAAATCACTTGAAGCCCCTATATTTATTAAATAAACAGTAGTATCTACAACATTGGCCCAAAATTGTAAGGGAAACCTTACATGCAATCTCAAACATGTTACATGCTTCATGATTGTTCTATTCATTTTTTCTGACACACCATTTTATTATGGTGTTCATGGGACTGCCTTCTCTCTACATATCCCATGGTATGAACATTAACCATCAAACTCCTTGTTGCGATATTCACCTCCATTATCATATCTAATAGATTTCAACCTTTTCCCTGTCTCATTCTCAACCAAATATTTCCACTTATTAAAAGTAGCAAACACATTAGATTTCTGTCTAATACAATAAACCCAAGTTTTTCTAGTTGCATCATCAATAAAAGTAACATAATAACAAGAGCCACTGAGAGATTGTACATGAGTCGACCCACATACATTTGTATGCACAAGCTCTAACTTTTCACTCTTCTTATGTTTTCCAACCTTGAGAAATGTAACTCTATTATGTTTTCCATAAACATCGTTCTCATAGAATTCCAAACTTACCTGCTTCATATATAGAAGAAATTTCCTTAAGTGGAGAATTTGCATCCCCTTCTCTCAGATGTGGCCAAGCATATGATGCCACAACGTTGCCACCTATGTCTATGGAAGATACATACATAGAATAATCAGTATTATGAGGACATAAATACAACGTACCTATCCTATCTCCATTTTCTATTACCAGTTCTTCGTTAGTGATCTTCCACCACGTTTTCCTGAATGTAGACAAACAAAATCTATCTCCCAACTTCCCTTTTAAGATCAGGTTTATTTTCATAGAAGGAACATGCCTTACATATTTTAGCAACCATTCATTTCCATTATTTAACTTAATTGGGACCTTCCCCATTCCAACAATTTTACATGGTTCATCATTCCCCAATAACACATGTCCAAAATCACCCGGAACATAATCATGAAATAATTCCCTATGCGGTGTAGCATGACATGAAGCCCCTAAATATACTACCCAGTAATCACTAGTATTATCTAATGCAAGAATCAAAGCATCTTGTAACAGATCACTTGCTACATTTTCTTCCTGAGTAGTCTCACGTTGCTCGTCTCCTTTCTTCTTTGGATTTTTGCAGTATTTCTTCAAATGTGTTGCTGAGAGAAAGAACATGTCATTGAAGGAGATGGCAACATGCATGATGGAGGCTAAGAATTTGCCACCAAATTTTTGGTCTGAGGCTATAAACTATGCATCCTACATCTAGAATAGGGTGCCTCATAATAAGATTGATGGTATGACTCCTTTCAAAGCTTGGAGTGGACACAAGCCAGATGTGACCCATTTCAGGATTTTTGGCTCAAAGGCTTGGTCTAGAATTCCAACTGAAAAGAGAAAGGATTTGCAGCCCCAAATCCAAGAGTGCCTATTTGTTGTGTATTCTGAAGATTCAAAAGGGTACAAGCTGATCAACTTGAGCACTAACAAATCTTTCATTTAAAGAAGTGTTCAGTTCCAAGAAGAGCCTTTAGTAGCAATTGAAGTTGGAGAGTCTTCTTCACCACCAGATCCATTGATTGTAAGTGGAGAGACTGATGAGTTTGCTGATTCTGATATGTTTGATAATGATGATTTGATTGCAGATCCTAATATTCCTACAAGACCAAAATGGGCAGCAAATACCATTCATGCAGCTGGGGAACTAGCTGGAAATCCTAGTCACACTAGGAGGACTAGATCTCAGTTTGAGAGTGCCCTTTGTATTAAAGATCCCTTATTTGCTGAGAAGTGCTATCTGATGGTTGAATCAGATCCACAGACATATGAAGATGCAACACATGATCCAAGATGGAAAACAGCCATGAAACAATAATTCAGCTCGCTCTAGAAGAACAACACTTGGGAACTGGTTGATCTTCCCCCAGGGAGGAAGCTAGTTCAATGTAAGTGGGTTTTCAAGACTAAGTTTGCTCCTGATGGTTCAAATTTGAAATATCAGGAAATATTGGTAGCCAAGGGATACTCACAAGTACACGGTATTGACTACAATGAAACCTTTGCACCAGTGGCAAAGATGGACTCCATAAGGATAGCTTTATCCATTGCAGCTTCGAAGCAGTGGGAGGTACATCACATGGATGTGAAGTGTGCTTTCCTAAATGGAGATCTCACCAAAGACATATACATGCAGCAACCTCAAGGGAAGTTCAAATAAAGAGATTTCCTCCTTGAAGGATGCCATGAACCATGCATTTTCTATGATAGATTTGGGATTGTTGAGCCATTTTTTGGGTCTCGAAATTGCTCAATCCCAACATGGAATTAAAGTACATCAGTTCAAGTATGCCTTAGATTTTCTGAACAATTTCAACATGAAATATTGCAAGCCAAGAAAGACTCCCTTCCTTTCAGGATTTAAGCTTGAAGAAGCAGGTTCTTCTCCTATGGTAAATAATACAATGTATAGGCAGTTAATTGGGTGTTTGATTTATCTTACACACACTCGACCTGATATATCTTATGTAGTTAGTGTGGCTTCAAGATACATGGATCAGCCTCATTAGATCCATTGGAGAGCATAAAAAAGGATCCTTAACTTTGTTCAAAGAACAAGAACTCATGGGATCTTATACAAAGATAAATCTTATCTTGTTTTGATTGGGTTTACTGACAGTGATTGGGCAGGTGACAACACAGATCGAAAGTCAACATCAGGATATGTGTTCATGCTTGTAGAAGGACCAATTAGCTGGTAAAGCAAGAAGCAGAGTGCCATAGCAATCTCATCTACAGAAGCAGTGTACAGAGGAGTTGTAAATGCAACAACTCAATGTTTGTGGTTGCAGGGAATACTTGGAGCATGTGGCTTCAAATTAGAGTTTTCAACTATTATCTACTATGATAATCAGAGCACCATTTGAATATGCAATGATCCAGTTTAGAGATAGTGAACCAGACACATTGAGATCCATATGCACTACATCATACACCTTGTGCATGATGGCACCATTCACCTACTCTTCTGTGCATCTTCAGAACAAGTAGCAGACATCTTCACCAAATTTTTTTGTGAGAAGACATTCAACAATATCAAATAATTGCTAGGGATTTATGATCATTCTGTGAAGCATTATTGATGACAATATTTTCAAATTTTGTTTTACTATCCATGTTTAAGGGAGGATTTTCTCACTAGGTTTTTGCCTCTTTCCTTGGTTGAATGGACAAGCAGTATGTAAAGGGTGACTAAGCCTTGTTGCTAGGCCCTATAGTTATTTGATATTTACTCATAAATTTAGGCTTAAGGGGGGGTGTTAGAATAATCAACCCATAGTTACATACCTTAGACATTAATTAAATCATTTTGGTCTTATTACCTAGTCTCCTAGATTCCACTCTATGCTAGTTGCCTTCTACATGTCATAGAAGTCAACACTTGATAAAACTAAGTCATGGATTTCTTGGGAAACCTCTTGGAAACCATATTTAGCATGTCTAATTTATTCTAAATCCTCCAAAGTGCATATCTTCTTTTTCTGTAAAGCTGCCTGTTTTATTGAGAATTAAGGCAAAAGGAAAAGCTAGACTAGGTGTAGTTGACTTGTTTTTTTCCCACATAATCTTCCATCCTTTTCTCCTAATAAACGAATGTATGATTTGTATTTCCATCCTTTATTAGCTTGCCTACTTTACTTACCCAATTCGTGAGCATCTTAGTGGACTTGGAAACTGCTTTATGCACCTATGGGGGATTTGACTAGATTTAGTAAGCCTATTTTTTTACTATTTAGAATGGAATCCTTATGCATTCAAATATCTCATGTAATTATATATTGCAGCAGCCTATTACTTCACAAGGTTGGCTATTGTACACTTATTCAATACAGATTAGTGTTATGCTCCAATTTTAGTCTCCTTTGATGTTAATTTTTGCATGTTTGATTAGCAATTTTGTGAGTGTAATTGTTCTATCTCTTGGGTTCAATTTCCACATTTTCTTTTGAGATATTGAAAGCCACCGACAAATCTAGGAACAACCATATTGTTCCTAGTGTCTTTCTATCAAGAACCTCCCATTTTTCGTCCTTCATAGTCGCTAATTGTTTTGTTTTCCTCCCAATGGTAGGTATATATCATTTTGTTATAGATAGTACTCCATTTGCATCTTCCATAACTATTAATTTTGGTTGTTAAATTTCTTGACCCTAATCTTTCCTTATTCTACCATTGCACCCACTTGAACCAGGAAGCATTCTTTCCTGCGAGTTTACCATCCAAATAGACCTTTTTGCACCGATACCAATTGTTGGAAAAATAGGATCACAGAGTAATGATAATAAACAATAAACAAAATGAAAATATTAAAATGCATTATAAGAGAAACACATATATAACACGGTTCACCCAATATGGGCTATGTACACATAAAAATTACCAGTCCTTTATTATTATACCATCCAACAAAATGAAGGGATACAACCTGAAGCAACCTCGTTGCATTTCCTCTTCACTCTATCATAGTATCTCTCACACAATCACAAAGGTTGTTTTACAATGATATATTAAAATACATAGTCATATTATAGTTCCTTCCTTTTATAGGGGAATTTCCATGGGAAAATACCATGGGTCCATAAACTGCTGTCCAAGAAACATCCCAAAACATTTCTTCGAGGGATTCACCCTTGAACCCCCACTGGGGGCCTATTGGCCCTCAAACTCCCACGAAGGTAAAATGTCCCCATCCAACCCCCTGTTGGGACAAGTGTACAATAAAACTAAGGTACAAACATGACTGAACAATAACATCTCTCAATCTAGAATATCAGGCTCCACAACCAACATCATGTGCAAGGAAGGTATATTAGTTGATATGGATAAGAATGCATTGATAGTTAATCTGTTGACACCAACACATGGAAAATATTTGCGCACAACATTGGGACATACTGGTTATTACAGGAAGTTCATTAGGAATAATCTTAGTATCACAATGCTATTGGAGGAACTAATAAAATAGGATATTAAATACATCTTGACACAATAGTGCTAGCAAGAACTGGACATTTTAAAGCAGAAGATGGATACAATGTCTATTATTGTATTTCCATTCATGTGCATGCGTATGCATCACCATTTATGATGGGATAAGTGCTATACCAATAGGGATAAGGGAACATCGATCACCCCATGTACTTTTCCAGCAAAAGGTTGTCCCCTACCAAGAAGAACTGTACTACAACTGAGCACAAATAATTGGTGATGGTGTATGCAATACATAAATTTTGACACTACCTATTGGGCATTCCTTTCAAATTTTTTGTGATATATCATTCTACATTGAAGTATGTGGAAAAAAATCCAATGTTGGGGTGGTGTATCTACATATGGTTTCTCATATTCTAGGATTTTGAATTTGAAGTCATGGTCAAGGATGGGAAGTACAATGTTGTTCTAGACCATCTCTCTAGGATTGAATCAGGTGAAACCGGGGGAAGTATGGATCATTAATCTCCCTGATGGAAAGTTGTTTTGGATTGAGAAAATGCTTGACTATTTTAATAAAATAACAACATTCCTATAAATAGGACATGTTATCTCTCCAGTAAACTCCTCTAGGTTGCAGCTCGAGGATGCCTGGTAACTTCAATATTTTTTGTAATGGTTTACAGAATGGATCAAGTCAAATGACCAAAAATACCTCACACACTCAAGACATGCAGAATACTCAATCAAATAGACAAGGCTTCTAACTATCAATGTTTAGAGGGTTTGTAATAAAGGTGAATCACTACTACATTTCGATCCAAAATCCGACGGTTACTTCCGACGGCGCATGGATTTTTTCTTTTAAACCTACCAAAAATCAGAAAGTTAATTTTTTTTTTTAAATTTTGACCATAAGCGTCGCTTAAGCGACGGCTAGCCTCATAAGCGTCGCTTAAGCGACAACGCATAAAAAAAATCATTGATTAAACATTTCACCAAAGCTCCATGGCATTTTTTTTTTCCATTCTTTGTTTATGCGTCGCTTAAGCGACGAAGCATAAAAAAAAAGATCATTGATTAAACATTTCACCAAAGCTCCATGGCATTTTATTTTTCCATTCTTTGTTTATTTCGTTTTGAACAGTTCTCCATGATCATCCCTATTGGAATGGAGCTCAACTCGGAACGATCGGCTTTGATTTAGACGATATACGGTATGGCTTTTTTTTCCCTTGTTTTCCTCCTTTTTTTTGTAGTAATTGGTTATTGTTGCGTTCATTTCTGTATTGTATTCAATGTTCAACCCCTGAAGTTTAACAAAATATGATTTAATTTAGTATTCGGTTCGATTTCTCCAGTTGGGTATATGAAATCGTAGTCATTACCGGGGTTTAACAGGCACTGATTGTTGTATGTGGTTTTCAAATTGTATTTTGTTGGGATTGTTGGGACTTATATTTACGGGATTGTCTGTTTGGGTAGGGTTGGATTATAGGCCGGATATTTGTGAAAAAAGAAAAAAATTGAAAAGGTTGTCAGTAATTGAGGGTATTAGGTGGTAGATCATGCGAGAAAACCTAGATCTTCCGTAAAATATTATTAGTGAATTTGATCAGGTATCCAATTTTGAAATTCTGGAGCCGTGGTTTCATTCCAAGGTCAGTGGAGTATTAAGCCGTTTGCCATGGTTTGTGCTCTATCTCTCCCTAATGGCTGGTCTCAATGAGGGGCAAGGCTGGGCAAAACAGGTCTCGGAAAGGACAATTGCCCTTCCGACCTCACATCAAAGCCAAATTAAGCCTATGTTATGTCGTGAAGCTCTTGAATTTCGAGGCTTGTTTCTTGAAGGAAATTCTATAAAATTACGGGTATTGTGGTGTACTTTTCAATGTTCATATAGTTTGGGGCATCTCTTATGATTTTGAAGATGGTGCCAGCCTACTGAATTCAGACCTTACAGCCAGTGTATTGATAGGGTGCCCTTGTAAGTCTCTCTTGTTTGGAGAGAGGGGTTGTGTGAGGCGCATCATTTGAGACAGTTACTATTTCACGATAGTTCTCTTGTTTATATATTTCTAGTTGAGGAAATGACCCAAAATTTTTCTAGGCGCTTATTCTCTTAACTAGATAATATCGTAACAAGCATTGCGGAGTTGAAATTTTCGGCAGAACTTGTCAAGTCTTGGTAGATATCTGAGTTATTTTAGAATTAATGCTCAGTTTAATCAGTTTCACTGAGTTATGTCAAGTTATAAATTCTTAAAGAGCCAATTATTACAGAGTTTTCTGTCAAGTTGACAAGTCGTGTGAAATTGAATAATGTCATGCGTACAATTTTTATGAAAAGTGATTTAGATGTTGATTTCTATTCTGCCTCTCTTACAATTAGAGAGGCTATTTTATAAATTCAATTGGATGATGGTTACTTGGTAAAATCTAAAAGCCTCTGCTCATTTGTGAGCCGATTATTACAAATTTACAACCTCCCATCATTCAATGCCATAACATGTGATGTCATCAAATGTGGACAGGCTTGTTGGAGTCATGGAACATTAAAGAGATAATGAATATTGTGTCATAGGACATTGAAGAAATAATGATTATTGTGCCAATCTCTTACCCGACTAGAAATTCTCTGGAAAACAAGACATGGCCATGTATCAGAGTGTAGCTGTTTCTGATGGCACTGCACCTGCCTGTGTATCAAGCTTCTAGCTTGTTAATTCACATAAAAATATCAGCTTTAAACTTTTAGACTCTGGAGTATGTGACGTGTCATTTGAGTATTTGAGATGCGATGCAATATACTAAAACTTGTATTACCATTTCAAGAACTGAGATAGTTGTTAACATAATTACAAACCCTAGTATAAATTTGTTGTGTCCTGCTATGTAATTATGTGCCATCAGTCAAATAAGACACTGGTTTTACATCCTAAGAGTTAAAAAAAAAGATTTTGATGTATGTACAAGATAATTTATTAGATTTGGATCTAGATTTAAATTTTAGCTGTTGAATTGATTTCAAAGATAATTAATGGGTTCTCTGTGAATGTTCCTTCCAGGATTTGTTCAAGAAGTTAACAAAGAAAAGGAATATTGTTGTGCTGTTTGTGCGGAACCACTGGAGTGGCTGGCATATGGGCCATGTGGCCACCGTGAAGTCTGCTCCACATGTACTTCAAGGCTGCGGTTTATCCTGAATGACAAAAATTGTTGTATTTGTAAACAAGAATGCCCCAGTGTTGTGGTAACTAAGGTATATTGTCATCTTTGATCACTTTAAAGAATCATACAATCTTTGAATGAATGCTAATTTCTAAGGCTCTATGGCATTCTATTTGTTGCAATTCTATAAAATTTGTATTAAAAAGTGACTTATCTGGCATGTGAGCAGGCACTAGGAGACTATACAAATACAGTAGGGGATTTTAGTACCCTTCCAGCTGGAGCACATGAGGGAAAAGTAGGCGATTATTGGTTTCATTTAGACACACAAGCATATTTTGATGATGAGCAACATTATAAAATGATCAAAGCAATGTGTAGGTTGAGCTGCAGTGCTTGTGACAATACTTCTGGGGCTCAAGAGCCAGGGAAAGAGTTACAAAAATGTGACCGAGAGTTCAAACATATAGATCAATTAAGAAGGCATTTATTTCATGCACATAATATTTCCATGTGCATCTTATGCCTGGAAGGCAAGAAGGTGAGCATAATTCTGTTTTTTTAATTGCTAGCGTGAATGCAAGGAATTTTGGCCTCCTATTATTTAACTTATACAGGATAAGCTGCAGGGTTTAGTCCTTAGTGGTTTTCCTTTGATCCTCAATATTTACACAAGCACTATGAGACAGCAAGGGAAAGTTTTCACGCTTTCAACAACTAATAATTGTTTGAATGTGGATTTGGTGCAGACTTAACCCTTTTAGTATACCAATGAGGATCTATTCAAGTATACTCAGTTCAATACACTTGTCATGCCACAAATTTTTTAGTT